>VZRW01001845.1:125105-165621 GCA_013398125.1 Aegotheles bennettii | reverse complement strand
CGCGCCGGGGGCGGCGCAGGCGGCGGCTCTGCCCGAGGGGATAACGGGAGACCCGGCCCGGAGCGGCTCCCCCCGCCGACTGCCGGGTCTGCGCGCCGCCGAAGGGCGGGGGGAGGGCAATGGAGACACCCTGGCACGGTGGAGGGACGCGGCCTGGGTGGACGCTGTCATGTTGCCGGTGGCTTCCAGAGCTGGGGCCCGCCAGAGTCTCTCGTTCGGGGAAATCAGTGCTCCGTTCCTCGGGGAGCGAGTCCCAGCGGAGCAGCGGTGCCGCCCGGGGCGGTGCCGGTTCTCTGCCCTGGGTTGGGCTCCCCCCGGCCCGCTCGGTGCTGTCAGGGGCCCTCCTGCAGCGCCCTGGTGAAGTACACGGGCGTGCTCCGGTCCCTCCGTACCGGCCCCTTCACCTCTCCCCCAAACCCGTTACCCTCTTTCCTACCTTCAAGCAATTTGTCTGCAATCCAGCCGAGAAACCCTGCTCCAAACAGCTCCCTTAGAGCAGGCCTGGGACTGTTCCGCCTGGAGAACAGGAGGCTCAGGGAGGCCTCACCAACACACACAAGGACCTGACGGGACCAGGCAGAGCCAGGCTCTCCAGGGGTGCCCAGTGGCAGGAGAGGAGGCCAGGGGTTCCCTCTGAACATCTGACAGGAGGTTCCCTCTGAACATCAGGAGACACGTTTTCACTGTGGGGGTGACTGAGCACTGCCCACCAGCCTGCCCCTTTGGAGATACTGAAAAGCCATCTGGACATGGTCCTGAGCAACCAGGTGTTGGTGACCCTGCTTGAGCAGGGGAGTTGGATCAGATAACTTCCAGAAGTGCCTTCTAACCTCACCCATTCTGTGATTCCATGATCTGTTCCTTCTCAGTTTTGACTCCTTCAGTGTAAGTTCTTACATATGCCTTTCTCCCCCATACGGGAGTTACTTTCCTCAGCTGCACGTGCAAATGTTTGAGGTCTTTGTTGGAGAAGGGTAGGTTCTTTCCAGTGACAATTCAGTTCCTCAGTATTCAAGTCTCCAATGATAGGGTCTACAAGCAGCAAACATTGCAGTTTCCTCACTTTGGCGCTGCTCTCTGTGTGTATGCTGGTGCATGTATGTAGATACATGCTCTACACATATGTAGATACATATTCTATTTTAGCATAAAAATGAATTGGCAGGTTTATTGGCTTATGGGTCGAGACCTGAGAGTGCTTGCCATAGCTCACATTAGAATTCAAAAGTATCTGACTGTGGCCTATGGTGGACATACCTCTTCCTTGCCCGCATTTGACTGAGATTATGCAGCATTATTATCAAGATTTTAACTTTTTTTTTGTTCCTAATCCCCCCACCCCGATCAATAGGAGAACTAATAAGTTGCTAACATCTGTGTTGGATAAACTATGAGAACTATTCACTGAACACAGAGAATTTCTGTCCCACGGCATTTCACTTCCTGTACACCACAGTGAGCTCAGTGGTGTCTGTGTGCCTGACCAAATGAGGGCTGGCATCTGTTTTTGATCCTAATCTAGCCACTGTCTAGACGGAGACAATGAAAACAATTTACTTAATCAGTTCTTTAGTGGAAAATCCATATAGGAGAAAATGGGACTAGCCAAGTAGCTGTTAAATTAGTATAATCCTGTGCTCCTAGTCAGACAGTTCACAGTTGGCTTTAAATAACTTTCCAAGTGGAAGTAACATTTTATCTAGTTTTGTATAGATTTGAATAAAGCTATTTGCACATTCTTTCAGTCCATTTTGTCAGCTTTGAAGTTTATTCTCTCTGCAAATAGTGGATTATGATTTTTCTAATTTTTGCATTCTGTGAGCCAGTCTTCTGCAAGCCTGTACACTGTTCTTATTATTCTGAGCTGTATTATTTTGAAACTGAAGGAGACACTGTATATTTACTTCTTTGTAACTAAATTTATGTGCACCCTGGTATACAACACTGCTATATTTATCTGTACAATTTATAATGCCACTTTACTGCGTAAAATGCAGTATGCGTGCAAAAAACAAGTCTTGCACTGAAGCCAAGTAACAAAGTATTGTGGGAAAAGCATGTGACACGCAAAAGAAATATATAGGATAATAATAGATGAGGTCTAGAGAAATCTCAAGGGGTTTTTGTGTTTATGTTATTTCTGCTATGGACATTTCATTTGAAAAAAAATATGGGATTGATAAAACACTATCAGCAGACTACTAAGGTCACTGGAGTTTAGTGTAAGAAAGATAGTTAGGGAAGAAAAGGGATGACTTTGGTAAAGCAGGAGGTATGAAAAAAAAAAAAACAATGAAGGATAAGAAGCAAAAAGCACAGAGGATGCTTTTGAAATCCTGGGATGTACTGCAGGAAAAAGTGGGAATTATAGGGAGATCATCAATCAATGAAACACTGGAAATTGAACAGGCTAGTTCACATACAAGGTTTCAAAGGCTCCTTCCAATCCATATTCTGCAGGAGGATTTAATGGTCCTACTGTCCCAGATAGTTCTTCTTTTGACTCTGTTAGACACATTCAACAAAGGCAAGATACAAGCTTTGCCTCATGGCCTGCTAAATGCTGCTTTTCAGAGCATTTTTGCTGTTGCAAGATTTTCAGCCTGCATGTACATGTTGTACACTCTTTTTTGCCCTGTGTGAAGGGCAGGGAAAAGGACTTACCTCTAACTCAATCTAAATTGTACCATATGGACTTACTTTTACTGGAATGTGTCTCTTCCAGATAATTTCCTGCCTAAGATTCGTTAACATTTTTAACAGTACACCAAGGTTGGTTTCAACACACATAGACATAAATAAAGTACTTAGAATATGAAGATTCCTTGTGCATATCTTTATTATCATACAGTGAACAGCATATCAGTGGCACCGTGCTAGAGGAGACTTCCCAACACTTCCCAGCCAGGCATGGAAGGTCATAGGGAAGGACCGGACTGAAAATGTAAGGAGTGGATGGTAGAATGGAAAGAAAGAAAAGAAAAAAGACAGGGGGGAAGGAGAAAGACAAAATGCATACCTGAACAGGAGAAAGAGGCATAGAAGAAGATGGAAGAGCACTCTGAGATGGACAAAGTTTTGGAGCCAGATTTGGTAGTTAAATCATAATGCAACCTCCATCAAGAGCTTATGAGAGACAGGGAAGAAGTTACAAGTTACAAAGAGCCAAGAAGCTGAGATGCTGAAGAGAGAACAGGTTCTATCTAGTGAAGAAGACAAACCAAGAAATTCATATGCCTTCTGATTTTGCAACCAGTAGTAGCTCTTGACGATGCTACTATTTTGGGGTATGTTTTGCTACTTGTTTTATATCAATTTTACTGTATATTTTGACTTAATTATACATATATTTGCTATTATAGTACAGGAAACTTATAAATATCAAATGAAGTTTACAAAATGCTATTTCTGAACATTTACACAGAGATCTTATACAAAGTCTTTTCCAGCTCTTCATGTTTTCCTTGCTGTTACATCAAATCTGAGGATGGGTGGGAAAATATGTATTTTAATTTTAGTAGAAGTAGTCCCAGAATTAACTTATTAATTTCAAAATGAAAAGAGATCTCTTTTTGAAAGTGTAGAAAAATATTTGTATTATCCCTCAATGTACTTTGAGAATATTCATCTCCTTGGTATCTGCCTTTTACAAAGCTGTTAAGATTACAGCACTCGCAATTAAGAAGTGCTGTCAAAGACTTGTTCAGCAAAACAAAAATATCAATCAATGCTGCTCAAGCAGCTTTTCACATGAGCCAGATACACTGTAGCAGTGAAGAGGTAGGGAGGGTATGTACTTTAATTTGAAAGTGGTAAATGCACGTTTGTGAACAAATGCTTCTTTTTGTGGTCACATTTTTACAAAGCACATTCTATGCACTCTTACATCTACATGCCAGCTATAGAAGTATTACAAACTCCTACTTTTACAGACAAGAACACCGGTAACTGTATCATTCAGTATTGAATTTTATAATAGACAATATGCAAAGTTGTGCAACTATAAATAGTTTGTACTAGTGCTGTTTATTTCTCTTCCATTACGGGAATAAGCTGTACTGATATGTAGTATCTTCATACAGTGACTGCATCTATGATAGTGGGTTTGTACCACTGTAACTGTGTCAGTACCTTCCTATAGGTACAGCCTAAGTCTGTTTCATAAAATGAACTAAAGGATTAATACAGTTGTCATTAATCATAGTTGAATTCAAGGTAATGAAGTAAATTCAACTTGTAGTGAAATCATTTCATGTCTAATTAAAAAAAACCCCGGATAATTGCACACATTTTGGTACACTTTGGGGGATTTTTTTATATGCTCTTCATGAGAATGCTTGCAGTTTTTGCAAGACACAACATGAAGTACAATCTGAATTAAAAACATAATTTTGATGGCATTAATACCATTGACACTGGCTGCAGAATTTGTCTGATCTTCTATTAACGTTTCACCTTTCCATATAGCTTAAGTTTTTAGAACAGCTTGAACTGATCTTTAGGGGTTTTTTTATTTGTTTTGTTTTTTTTTGGGGGGGGTTGTTTTGTTTGTTTTGGTTTGGGGTTTTTTTGTTTTCTTTTCTGGGTTTGAGATTTTAAAGGTTTTTAAAACATTACATTTTTAAATTCCTTTTATTACAGAGACACCTGGTGGTCTTTGGCTGTATTTACAAAAATAACATTTTCCTTTTCTGGTTTTAATTTAAAGTTTGTTTTATCATTTATAATGTAACACATAGTTAGAACCTCCTTCGTTAGGGTACTACATAATTTGAAAATTAAATTGAGAACATTTAGATATTATCCAGTATGTACTGGATTGTCATGGTTGATCATGGGTATTTTACTTGCATCTTCCATATCAGAGAAATGAGGAGGAGAGATTTGGGAGTATTATAGACTAAGTGAACTAAAATTATATTTCTTCCAGGACTTAATATTTGAATAGTCAGTATTTGGTTTTCATGTTTTCAGCATTCAGTTTATGTGTTTTGTTTCTGATTTGTCTGTTTTAAGAGATTGAAATGATGACCAAAAAGTTACATCAGAACCAGTTTAATGTCCAGATCAATGTGTTAATACATAAAGGAAGTGCTTTATACACTAGAAACACCAACAAGAAGAGGACTATGCTACCATAAAGTTTTAATAATACTCCATGCGTATGGCATTTTATAAGTAATTGGGAATTATGGGTACTTATACAGCATAATAGGCAATTACACGGGATACTAATTTTAGATCTCTTCTCACACCATGACCAGACTGTCAGGCAGACAGAGTCAGTCAGGTCCTGAAGCAATGCCTCTGGTGTTACAGCATCTTCCAGTTTCCATTCCTGTAGTCATCCTGCCACCACAGCTCTTGACACCCATCTGCAGCAGTGACCTGTGTGCACAGCTCCAGCAGATTCACAACCTCGTCATAACACAGCTGGGCACAACTAATTAGCTGCAAACAGGTGGACAGACACTGTCATCCAGATATGGCCTTCTTAACCAGCAACTAGGTTTGGCTTTTAGGTTAAACATTCCACATCCACTCTCTCCACATGGGCACGTACCACAAAGTAAGTTTCAAATGCCAGGCATATTTCAGTCAGAGTGGGTGTGAATAGGAGTCAGACTGAATCTTTGCACCTAAAATGAACACTATTCACTTCAAGGAACATTCTTATCCAAATTTAGAATGTGGTTTTACAGCTTTTACCTTAGTGAAAAAAAATGGCTTTGCAGTTATTTTTATTGGAAATTATCTTTGTGAGTTGTTTGTTGTTTGGTTTTGTTTTGTTTTGTTTTGTTTTTTTCATTTGGCAGTTATCAGACCTGTGCTCACTATATCACTTGACAGTCTTTAAAGGCTAATTAATGCAGTCTTTATTTATTTGTTTTTGTTTTGTTTTGGTTTGGTTTTGTTTAAGAGAAGTATACAGACACTTCAAAGTGATTTTTTTGCAGCACTTACAGTTGCACTTCAGTTCAGGAGTGGTTTTCACATCTGAACTTCTGTTATGCTTAGTGCAGTGATTTTCTGTATGTTGTAACACTGATTTGATACAGTTTGAAACGCCAATAGAATAATTAATGCAAAAGAAATGTATGAAACTCCAGGGAGCTGTCATATGCAAGATTTGTATTTAGCTTTATTACACTTTAATTTTTACTCTTCTGCTGGCTGCCAGAAAACTCGCCTGTCACTCTGATTATGGGAACCAGAACAGACTCATGGTATTTTCGGGAGATCCAGAGGAAATGTAAAGAGCTATTCAACAGTATTTTCTCCTCAACTTAGTCACATCATTTTTCTGGCAAAAATATTCAGTATATAGGAGGAAATAAAAAGAAAACAAAAGAAAATATGCTTTAAATTTATATTAATTAACATAGCTGGTGATGTAATTTAAGTCAAAATGTATTGGTAATGGTGTGGTCAGACAAATATAGAAGTGTTCTTAGTGTGCAGCAGATGCTGCCTGGAAAATAGGAACCTTGTAGTTTGGGTCAGGAGACAGGCAAAGTTTGAAATGGCACTGACAAAGTTAGTGAATTCTTAAGGACTTGACTCAGACGAATTAAAGATTACTTGTCTGTCTTGATGACTTTTAGACATGGCCTAGAACACTGAATGCCTGCATTTGCAAGTTGTCTTTTTTCCTTTAACAGAGAAAGATGGTTGCAGCTAAAGAAATAACGCTTCTGGAGTTTATATTGACTCATTTTGCAGGAAGTTCTTTAACTCAACAGAACGGTGCAGAATCCAGGATCTGAGAGCAAGCTTCCATTATTGTCACTCACTTAATAAGGGAATGGCCCCCAATGGTACAGAGTGAATCACTTACATGTCCCATATGCTCTGAACCCACATCAGATGTAAAGTTCAATGAGACTACTACTAGACTACTACTTTCTTATTAGCTTTTATCAGTTAAAAAAATAATAAACGTTTTTACTTAGCACTAGTAGAGTTATCTTTTCTATTTCAGACTGTTCAGTTATGTCAGTATTCGACACAATAGAGTTACTAAAGCAATGCCTTCTTGTTGCTAACTAATGTTACATATTGTCAATGAGACGCTGTGCAACATCATGCCAGAAAATTTGTGTGCTTCTATGACAGGGTACAGCATTGGTAGACAAAGGAAGAGCAACTGATGTCATCTACCTGGACTTGAGCAAAGTATTTTATACTGTTTCACATGACATCCTTGTCTCTAAATCAGAGAGACATGGACTTGATGGATGGACCACTCGGTGGATAAGGAATTGGCTGGATGTTTGCACTCAAAGAGTTGCAGACAAAAGCTCAATGTCCAAGTGGAGATCGGTGACAAGTGGTGTTCCTCAAAGGTCAGTATTGGGACTGTCACTGTTTAACATCTTTGTCAGTGACATGGACAGTGGGATTGAGTGCACCTTCAGCAAGTTTGCTGAGAACACCAAGCTGTGTGGTGTGTTTGTCACACTGGAAGAATGGGATGCCATCCAGAGGGACTTTGACAGGCTTGAGAGGTGGAGCTGTACAAACCGTATGAAGTTCGACAAGGCCAAGTGCAAGGTCCTGCACATGGGTCAGGGCAATCCCATGCACAAATACAGGCTGGGCAGAGAATGGATTGAGAACAGCCCTGAAGAGAAGGACTTGGAAGTGCTGGTTGATAAAAAGCTCAACATGAGCCATCAGTGTGCATTTGCAGCCTGGAAAGCCAACAGTATCCTGGGCTGCATCAAAAGAAGTATGATCAGCAGGTCCAGGAAGGTAATTCTGACCCTCTGGTTTCATGAGACCCCACCTGGAGTACTGTGTCCAGTTCTGGAGTCCCCAACACAAGAGGGACATGGAGCTGTTGGAACAAGTCTGGAGGAAGGACAAGAAGATAATTAGAGAGCTGAAATGCCTCTCCTATGAAGACAGGCTGAGGGTTGTTCAGCCTGGAGAAGAGAAATCTCTGGGGAGACCTTCTAGCAGCCTTCCAGTACGTGAAAGGGCCCTACAGGATAGATGGAGGGGGACTTTTTACAAGGACATGTAGTGATAGGACAAGGGGAAACAGTTTCAAAATGAAAGAAGATAGATTTAGGGAGGATATTAGGAGGAAATTCTTTACTAGGAGGGTGGTGAGACACTGACACAGGTTTCCCAGAGAAGCTGTGGCTGTCCCATCCCTGGAAGTGTAGGCCAGGTTGGATGGAGCTTTGAGCAACCTGGTCTAGTGGGAAATGACCCCACCCATGGCAGGAGGGTTGGAACTGGGTGATCTTTAATGTTCCTTCCAATCTAAACTGTTCTATTATTCTATAATCTGTATGAGGAATTGGGATAAAACATAATTATGGTTTCTCTGTAACTTCCTTATTCTTTGACAACTCCATGGTTAAAATTTTCTATGGTTAAAACAGAGCATTATTTTGCAATATGAGGTTAAGGTGTATATCAGATTAAATGTGAGTAAAATAACTTCTTAATACTGACCACTGTAATTTTAGTACCTATAGATGTTGTTAATCACACAGGAATAATCCCATTTAGTTTATGCAAGTTATGTGTCACTATATGTTTAATGACCACTACCCTTCTTGAATTTGAATGCGTTAATTTGTTACTTTTGGTCTGCACATGTCCGTGTATCACCAGATACCTAAGTATTTTCTTTCTCCTCATTCTATAACCCTAATGGAGGGACATACTGTAGTATAGGCTGTAATATGCTTGCATGGTGAAAAAAAAAAGAAAAAGAAAAAGAAATCAATTTTTGTTTAATAAGAAAAATGTTGTTTTAGATGGACGTGCAAGCAGTTTTTTACTTGCATGCAGTGATTCTGGCATTTTTGCTTCTTCAAGGGCCCTTTGACAGAAGAGGGTGATTAATTCCCAGGTTTTTTTTTTCTTTGGTGAAATAGTTTCTAAATTGTGGATAATAGCAAACATCTGCAAACTCTATTTGTAGAGCCCACAGGATGCAAGTAGATTGTGGGGTGTTAATGCAATAGCTATGATAAAAACCAGACAGACTAGTAAAGAAAACCAGCCTCTTTGGCTGGTAGTTATGATTTCTGTATTGTATCTCTCTCTGTATACTTTCTCCATAAGAGTAGTTGTCTTTTGAAAAAATGAAGAGTTTAAACAATGTTACGTTCATCATCTTTCATGCAGGACATGGTTGCACATGGGCAGAAGAGCTGAAGAGCACTCCATGGGGGCATACATCAACAGCCCAAGACTTTGAGACTGCACAACAGCAAGGGAGAAATCACCAGGCCACTATAAGAGCTGGTGACCCTGAGGGGCCTGGAGGGCAGTGAGTACTCCCCAAGGGCTGTCAGGGCAGGCCCTGACAGCCAGAGCCCATCCCACCGCCCCAGCCAGGAGCAGGGCAGTCACAGGGCACCAGGGCAGTGCTGGACCCAGGCATCAGGCACCTTCCTGGACCCTGGGTCAGGCACCGCAGGGCTGTGGGGAGCTGGAGACCAGCCCTGCCTGGGGATTGCTGGGGCAGTGGCTGGTGGCTGCAGAGTACAAGTGGGGTTGTTCTGTTTGAGTGCAAGGATATAGAGAAACCCACAAAGATCATTCTTAGTATTTTGAACATTGAAGTGAACATAACAGTACTGTGATTTTTCTTTTAGAGCCAGACATTTTCCATCAGTAGTCATCCAGTCTGTGATGACCTTTGCCTTGTCCTAGCTTTGTTTGTAACCCCCGTTGTCCTGAGGTTAGAGACTTAGAATTAAGGTAGATGTTTTCCCATGTTTCAAAAGTAAGATTTATTTTTCTTTAATCTGAAATTATTAACATACTATCCATCCATTTTGGGCTTTGAGACACAAGTGCACATACAAAAATTCAGCAATTGCCGGACAAGGGTTTGACTAGAAACTAGAGAGATTTTTAGTATACCAAGCTTGTGTAATTGACAGAAATATAATTACAGAAGAATTTTTTAAATGCTTTCCCAAAATACCAAAATTTCAAAAGGACACACGTATCTTGTTAGGAAAATAGCTGCACAAGGTACAGAATTAGATAGACTGTACAATATACATGAATAAAATATTACTGTTTTACTAAATGGTAGTGCACAGAAATGACACACAGCTGGATAGCAGGCTGAGGCCCCTAAGGAAAAACTTTCTCAGCCTATTATTTACAGCCTGTGTAGAAAACCACTCTGTTGCCAGATGTTTCGTTGATGTTAGATCTGTGATACCCCCTCTGGAATGATAGCCAGCATCTTTGTGAGGAACAGCTTAGCTTATGCCTTAGCTTTCCAGCATCCCACTGATTTTCACAGAACTCTATGTCCTCCTTTTGGGCTTTGAAGCTGTAAAAGAAAGTAATGTTTTGTTGGCTTGAACCAGTCTGTCAGCATCTCAGGACTGTAAATTACAACATACTTACTACAGTTTGATTGGATTGGCAGAAACTAGTTGTACACATGTCAGAATCCTGTGATTATTATTAGCAGCAGAAACTGGAAGAGCTAACATAATAAGGAACTAAATGAGATAGCTTGTAAAAATACTTTTGAGTGTTGCTGTTATTCTGTTCTGATTCCTCAATCCATGTGAGAAATTATTCTGCTATATTGATCTGAAAACATTGTGTTCTGGTAGGCAAGGATACAATCTTGTTTTAATTTTAAAAAAATAACTCCCATCATTTTTATTTATACTTTTTCAAATTAATTTGCTTGTTTTGGCACCCTTTTTCTGCTGCATCTAAGAACTGGGTTTGTGCTCATTTCTTTAAAGATTCTAATCTGACAGAGTCTAAGGGTCTAAATTCTACGTCATCAATATAATTCACTTCCTGTATGACATACGTTGTATGCATTTACTTCATCTGCAAAGACACATAAAAATATTATTATCATAAAGATGTTATCGGATCTCATGTTCGTAAAACATGCTCTAATCCCTTCCATTCAGAAATCTCATGAGGTAAGATATGTATTGTTCAGAACATTAGCTCTGAAGAATATGAACATATAAACTACACACATAATTAAAAGTCTCACTCTGGGGTGATTTACTTTGGCTTTGAAGTAAATAAGTCAATATTATGTACAAACCATATATGTCTCCTGCATTATACTCATACCAATATGGAAAAAATAAAGAAGGAGTTTAGATTATTATACAAGGAAAAGGGAATGTGGGAGAAGTTGAAACATTGCATGAAATAAAGCTTTTGTAATTTCTGTCATTCCTTTATCCTAGATATTAAATTCTCCCTGATATCATTGCTTATAAAATGTAGTCTAGCATATTTTTTTGTGTTTGTAATAGCATCTGCCTTTATAAGAATATTTTTAGCATTAAACCTCATACTATGGGTGAATATGGGTGAATTTGGAATATCCATGAACATCAAGGAAAAAGTGAGAGGCAGTGTTGCTGGTAAAGTCTGGAATAGGATTTAAAGGACAGAATTTAATAACCTGCTATACCCAGAGACTGACTTTATGAGAAGTCACAGTCACGGTGTCTGAGGTTCTTAGCTTAAATAAGGGAAATAGTGTGCTAACATAACTTTGCTAGAACTTAGATATTCTGGGAATCTTATGTTTCTAGATATCTGCAGGAATTTAACAGGATTTCATCAGAATGGTTTGTGTCACTTGATACTGATTTAGATGTACTGTTATTAGCTGCTTACATTGAGAACACAGGTGCCAGTAACTGAAAATTAGATTCAATATGGATTCTTCCATACTGTTGTTAGATTAATACATGGTTTCTAAAACCTTGTCATGTCTTAATCTGTTTTATTTTAATGGAAGACCCACGCTAAATCCAAATACAGAGAACGTGGTAGGAATTCTCGGTAAAACTTTTTTCACTGACAATGCATATCAGCAACAAAACTGTTGATGCAAAAGTGTTGTCTTCAATTAACATTTCATGGGTGCAAAGAAAAGGGTGGCTTAAATTCTAAAAATCGGACTAAGAGAATGAATAAAATATCTTTACTTTTTCAGTCACTAATTTTGAATTTTGAGAAGTCTACATAAAGACTTTAAGTGCTCTCATTTTATCCTTCCTATTTTTTTCCTCTATTTTTATCTCTGTAGCAAGATACAACTGAGGGGTACAAGGGGATGGATTGTTGTATAATACATGTGATGATGGGCTAGGACTAGCAAGCTCCTAGGTTAGATATTAATGTGCTCACCATCACTTTCAGAACGCCTGAGTCTTTGTGGACCAGACACGCTGTTGGTCAACTGGAAAAGGGCCATTCTCCTCCAAGTGGGCTGACCTGACCTGCTCTTGCTGCTGAGTTACTGTTTTCCAGTTCCCTGGAGGTCGTAGGAAGGAAAGGTCTTGCAGTTTTGCATCAGTACTTTTCCCTTTGAGTCCTGGAGCTGTTAACATTTGCTGCTTCAATGGTTGCACTCCCATCTGTTTTTACTTTACTTATCTTGCCTAGTTTTATCTCTCCTGCTTTCTCACACCTAAACAACAGTTTTCTCAGTGAACTGGAGCCAAGGTCAGGTGGAGGAACTGTGCAAACTTGGACTGTGGATCTCAAATGGCTGAATCCCACAGCAGAGGGTCACACAGCAATTAATGCAGGAAGTTACTGAAAGAAAAGGACTGGTAGAGAAGCCAAGAAAGCAGTGAAACAGAAAGTTGAAATCAGATAGGTGAAAAATGGGCAAAAGAGCACAGATAAATGGTTTAGAATTGGATTAATTTTATGAGTATGATCTATTCAAAATCTAGCTTTGATTTTCATGTCCCTGCATGCAGGAATGAGGTCATGGCCAAGTATCAAGTTATGATGAAGAAAGATAACTATTAAAGGTATCAGCGATAATTACATCTTCTTTAATTCATATATGTCATTAAGTTCATTGCTGTAATATGTATCTTTTGTTTACATTTATTTGTTTTAAGATATGCTTTCTGTCATGGCCCTGAGAAACCCTGCTTGTAAGTATGATAAAGTCAGATAACTTTCTACCTTATTTTTTTATGGGAGGATGAGACATAATTTCCTTTTGTTGAAATCTGCTTTGTAAAGATTTGTTTAGGTTCTTTTTACTGAGATCTGTGGATGGAGAACTGATACCTACTATTTCATATATATGCATGATAGGCTTTAGCCAAATTCTGCTGAAACATTTTCAATAACAATTGTGCTTTACAACAGGTAGGCTGAATTATTTTTTAAATTGTCCAGTCTCACAGAAGGTTCAGGCTTGGCGGAATTTGGTGAATGAGACAATTAATTTTCACTTTTCATTGTCTGCTCACAGCATTCATTTCTGGAAATTAACCAGGCAAGACTTCTGGCTAATTCATTATAAGTGATTTGATTTTTAGGTTTATTTTGTTGGTATTAAAGCTTTATGTGATCGTACAGTACTGTTGAGTTTGGATGCTATAGTCTGTCTCACAGTGCGTGAGGTACATAGTGTTCCACAGAACAACAAAACATTTTTTTTTACTAATTTTTAAGTCCTGTAAACATCATTATGGATAAATAATTTACAAAGTTAGTCAACTGTTTATCAATATTTCCATGGTACTGTTCATTTGAAACAGATTATTCTTAAACTCAAGTGCCTGTACTACTATTTCAGCTTCACTGGTGAGGTCCAAACAGAATAACCTAATAGTAAGGACTCTCTTAACTAAACCATAAAAGTTTTAATAAAGCTGATATAGGAGCTGATTTAATCTTTTCCAATGCAGGAACCACATGGAGTAAAGTTGAAACAGAACACAAGTCTAACTACCTGTAAACATGTGTTCCTCTCAGAATGTAGCCATATAATTGAGCAAAAAACGTCTGAAAACACTAATACATGTATGTCTAATTTTAAAAAGGTGGTAGAACTGATATTTTTCGCATGTGAGGAAATGATAATACGTGTGGTGAAAATTGTCACAGAACATTTTTGCTGCTGAGCCAGTTTTATTGGCAAGTTAAAAATTTTACCATTTGCAGTATTTTTTCTCTCTGTATTTTGTCGTGCTGACAAGAGCCATCATTTTATTGTAGCTGTAGCCAAGGTTTCTTTGTCAGAATCTGAATCTGTAATTTCATACCTTATTAGATTTATGAACAATGACTTCTACAGCACAATTACTGCTCCAGTTACAACTATTTCCTAGAGAAAGTTTGGTCACTATCAGCAGAAATAAATAAATAAATAGAAAAATAGTTATTTTAAATATTATATAAGCAATACTATAAATACAAAAAAATTCTCAAAAATTCTAGTTGTTTCCATAACTCAATACAGTTCAGCTTTGCAAGCTTGCAAATTATTTGTATCATAGTATATCATGCAAAAGATTTTATTAAAGCATAAATAACATGAATACTCTTTAAACTGCTTTGTAGCTGTTTCTATCAAAATTCTCCATTTCTTCTATTCTAGCAACAGTAAAAAATATGAGCTAACTGTATTTGTTCACAGGAAAAAAGAAGAGATACCAGAATAACTTCTATCTTTAGTTGTAGTTTACTTCAGGAAACATATACAGAAATCTGGATTATAACCTTAAGCTGTTTAATATCAGATAACCTGTTCTCTTTCTTAGTTGTATTCTGTTGACTCTTACCAACCTCAATTTGTTTGTGTATTTAGTTATTTTAATATGGCAATTGACACACCATAGATCTATTAGGAGAATTATAAAATACAAAAATGCATAAATATTGAGTAAGTAAGACAATATTTGCACAATTAGTTAACATTTTCTATTAGACATTTTTCAGTGCCTTCAAACATTAAAAAAAAGTATGCCTAAGCAAAGTAGGAGCAAGCTATCATCACTTCTTTGGTTCTGGACATTATCCACTTTCCTCAAGTGAAGAGGAGTATGCTAAGATGACAAACTCCATCAGTACTGCCCTTCAAGTTGCAGCTGTTGGCCCTGGTTGACAGTGATTCCTTTGTAGCATAAAGTATAGTCACAATCATAATCTTTTCTGCTTTTTAGCCTTATTCAGAAGTTAAAAGGTTTCTATTGATGTTCTTTCTGACTAGTTAAATTTAGTTTTCAACTGGAAATAAAATATTTTTAGTTTAATCAAACATAATTCCAATGAAATATCATACAGTAGTAAACCATACTACTACAAATTAACTGCATGCTCAGCCTTATATAAAAAACCTGGAATGAGCTTTAGGAGAAGTCTTTCTGTCATGTATGTCCTTGGTTTCATCTAAAGATATTGCACAAATCAGAGAGAATTAAAGGAAAGTGTTAAGTGACAGGAAGAAATTGGAAGGAAGTAATTTTCTGTCCTCATGGAGAAATCTGGGGCTCCAGTGCAAGACACTCAAGGCAGGCACCACTGGCAGTTCTACCTTCCCTGCCAGAACGGATTTGCAATTATCTGAGTTTCCCAATAGCTGCCCAGGGACAGCCTCAGCAGGAAATGCAATGAAAGCTAATACCAATGCAGGTGTTCTCACTCATCATGAAAATCAGACATCTACAGATTTATAATCTGGTGAAAGCAGTTTTTCCTGTTTCTCTATCCTTCTGCTTGCTAATTAAATCTTACAGAGCCATTTCCACATATTGCTCAGAATTTTGAGCTTTGAAAGATAGTAATCTTTTAGATGAGATAAAGTCAGGTAAACGTGCTCTGAAAGTGGTATTGTATCTTTAATGTGAAAATAGTGTAACTTGGCCTTGGAGGGCACAAGCCACCTGTGCACATATAAGATATGTTCTATTGATATGTGAAGTTGAAACTGGAAAAATTAATCACTAAGGACTAACAGGTCAAATTACAACTTAATTTAGATTTATAAAACAGAACTCGTGAATTATTAGCCAGATGTCAGATCTTGATGCACGTAAAGAAGAACAGTTTAAAATCAAAAGGATTTAACATTTGCTAAAGCCAACAAGGAAGAAAAAGCTCATGCCAAAACTAAGTTGTTTTTATTATTTCATGAGCATGTTACTATCAAATTATGAATATTTTTTATTAATTTTAATTATTTCTGCCTTATAGGCTTGTACATTTTCTTTTTATTTATAAACACAACCTTCAGGAATGGTAATCAGCTTCTAGTATGTTTTATCTCTTATTTCAGTGGATATCAGCTGACCATCTAATTTTCTTTTTCATAGAAATTAAAATACTTTGTAGCCAGACTATAAAATTCATTTTAACTATAATATGTCCGTGGTCATATGCATGAGTGTGGGGGTTTTTTCTGCATTGGAGAGATAATTTCATCACAAGATATCTAACAGAATACTGCACTTATTTGTGAATAACGACAAGACTAAAACCAAACATAATTTAAACTAAGTTAACTTCTTCAGACTGACCTCAGTTGATTCAAATCAGACACAGATATAGAAAAAATGCAATTGCAATGCATAGAAACTGTGTGCATATATATAAAAAAAAGGAAAAAGAACTGATCTATCTGTCTTTTAAATCTGTTGGTTTAGTGATAGGGCTGTTGAACAACTAGATCTCTCAGGTTCAGGGTTGCAGAGATGCATTTAGTCAAAAGGAAATAGGTGGAAGTTTTACCACTTAGCTTCATTAGTGATAATTCTTATTGCCAGCTGAATAAAAGCAAATATTGACAATTTCACAAAAAGTAGCATAGTTTCTTTTTCTCAAAATATTATTATGTCCAGTGTTCTGAGAGTAGAACTGTAGTTGCTTTTCTAAATGCCATATACATCAGACAAAATTAACACTTGGAATGTTTCTTGTTTTGCTTATTTGAGAGGTCAAACAAAAAAATCCATTTCACTTGATGCCATCATTCCTTCACAATACCGTCTGCATTTTAATTTGCCTATTCTAGCTTAAAAAGATAAATACTTGCATAGTTTTGATTTTAATAAGTAAGACATTCCTGTTGTCACTAGATCTTTTCATTGTGGTAAATTAGCTTAATACATCAAAATATCAGACAGGTATAATGTTAACTTTTTATTTTTAAAATTTCTTTTATTTTCCTTTCCATCTTTCATGGGCAGAGAGAACAAAAAGAAACAATTGATCAGGAAGGTGCAATAGAAGTTGTATGTTGAGTTTTTCTGTGTCTTCAGAGACATCATCAGCAACATTTTGTAACATTTTTTATACAGATCCTTTGGTCTTTGTAGATAAAAGCTCTAGATGTATAGATATGATTACAAATCTCCTTAACATTTGTATAGGACTTTTTGTAATTAATTTATTTCAAAATTTTTCAAGACTATATTTCCTAGAAGATTTCAAGTATACCTTAAACTTCTAACACTAGATTAATTCAGACTTGGTTAAGGCCAGGTCAGAATTATGCTGATCCTAGCCAAACTCTGACAAGTGAAAATTTTCAGTCCTTGTTTGTAGAATAGTAGAACTCATCAGGCACTAAAAGTTTTAAAGCTTATCACTGTCACAGACTGATTATAGACACCATCCACCCCTCCACCCCCCCAAAAAAAATAAATAAAAATTATCAGCAATTTAGGTATGCTTGAGTTACTAAATTAATTTATGTTTCTAATTCTGATATCTGAATTTGCCTGCACATTTCTTCTCATTGCAAATCTATATTTTTGAAGCAAGTTTTTTATTTACAACAACACAGTTTTTAGTGATTATTAGAGCTGAATCTTCATAGCTAAATTATGAGGGGTGGAGAACCACACTCTTTTCAGATTAGAAGGTGATCTCTCTCAGATCTAGCACTGATTTTCTTTAAGCAAGAAATGCTAGACATCAACTTGGATCAAGTTAAACAGTACAGAATGTATTTCTTTGGCTTACCTGTGATAGGATCTTGGATATTGGGAAAGTTCATCTGTTCATTTCTGCTGGGCATTCCTGTGCTTGGTTTTGATGGAAAGCCACTAAGAATAAAAAAAAAAATAATAATTATAATAAGTAGAGTACACTAGTGAGAGGATACTCAACTACAAGACTGTGCTGAGCAGTTTGCTATTGAAAAAGGTAAAGACGTTTAAGTGTAAAAAAGTGTTAAATGAGAGAGTAAATATTTTTAATATTTCCTTCAGAAATGACAAAGACATGTAAGTCCCTGACAATAATAATAAGCACATAATAAGCTGCGTCATTTTCCATTTCAGTAAAAAAGTCATAAAACAACATGGTCAAAGCTTGTCTCATTAATATGGAAAATAAAGTTTAATCTGGACTCAAGATTCCAATTGATATGTTCCTATTGAACATAACCATTCAAAATAAAATTCAATTAACTCAGTAGTAATCTTAATAATTTCCTGGGAAATAGATGTACTTCTCAGACTAATCCTTGGCAGCCACTTTCATACGTGTTAACTTTAGGGCTCTCAAGGGTGCAGTTAGAATGGCTTATTTTACCAAAGGGCTCTTTGTTACTGAAAGATGTAGAGGAGTTTTTTAAGAGTGGTACTGAAAGAAGTGTGGGTTATCATAGGTACAAAACATTTACAATAATCTTGATCCTCAGCTGTGTCATGCTGTCTTCGTGGGTGTTCATATATTCAGACCATTGCTAACAGGTAAACTTTGAAACGTTTATGGAGATGGCTATGAGACTACAGGGGAAGAGCCAGATAAATTGTACATAGTACTTTTAATGAGAGGGCATTTTTTAAACCATAATAAAGATTCATGTCTTTAGATTAAGCTCTCTTTTACAACCAGTTCTAGCATGTGGTAACATACAAGTACATCCACAAATACTGTTCATGCTGTCATAACTGAAAAGTGATTTGCATTGCAACTTCAATTTAAGACATTTGCCTGACTCTCTGCCTTGACCAATGCATCATTTTTTTATGCTATTCAGTAATACTGTTTGAAGTAGTTTGCATACGTCTTTATCATACTTTCTGACTTTAATAGTCTTAAGTGATTAATAATGTATGTTTTGAAGCTGTGATTAATTTTTACAATAATGGGTAGGTTGACAAACAATAGAGTAAAAGCTTGCAAGAAGTGATTCTTGTGTTTCTCATTAGGCTGCTGAGAAATTGGTTATTAATTAAAATTGATTATTGAATTATTAGAAAGAAGTACATTTTTGATCATGCTTTAGTGCTGGAGAATAGCCTTGAGTGAAGAAAACTGCAGAAAAATAGAAGTATTCTATTGCTGTAGTTATTATTTGTGTATAAAAAACAACCAAACAAACATTGATCCTATCTAAAAACCAAAAACCCCAGACTCATACTTGACTTTCTACATATAAATGTGATCTGGGTTCTAATTAAATCCTGTGTAAGGACAACTGCCCTAATCAAAGCCATCACAGGAGTTTGCAGTAAGGTCTTAAATACATTAATGCTTTTTATGGTCTCTTTAATGGCTGCTGACCTAGAAGTAGTGCTAAGACACTAACTTTCAACATCTGTGTGCAGCTGATCATAGAATCACAGAATCACTCATGTTGGAAAAGACCTTCAAGATCACTGAGTCCAACCATCAACCCAGAACTGCCAAATCCACCACTAAACCATGTCCCCAAGGGCCACATCCAAACATTTTTTTAATATCTCGAAGGATGGTGACTCTACCACTTCCCTGGGCAGCCTGTTACAATGCCTGACCACCCTTTCCGTAAAAAAGTTTTCCTAATATCCAGCCTGAACTTCCCTTGGTGCAACTTGAGGCTATTCCCTCTTTTCCTATTGCTGATGTTCATCTTCATTTTGGACTACAGGAAGAAGTCAGAAACATGTCTTCCTTTGGGTGTTTTTTATAATCTGCTGATTTAAAGACCTAATTATGATAGCTTCTTTTCTGAAATAAATACAGATGAAGTCCAGATGTTTAGAAACCTAAATGAAAACATTCTTTCTGTTAATAACAGAGAATCTTCAACCTTGCCAAACTTTGTCACTTATAATGTTGAAGATACATGATGGTTTCATTATTGAGAACAGCAACTCTGCAGCCAGAGGGATAGTGTTGCTTGTAAAAGTGAATAAACCATAACTTTTTAGCTCAGTAACTGTATTTACAGTCATTAAAGTTTTTGTGGCAGTCACTGTTGCTGTCTGAATATTGAGTACCTGCAGTAATGCTATCCTAGTAAAAGACATTGTAAAAAACTTTGGTTTTTCAGAATAGGATAGGCCATTTTTATAACACAAATTTAGACATCTCTGCTTTAGGTATGGTCTGGTGAAACACTGGTCATATCACTTTGCTGTTACAATCCCCTGTACAGAGCAGAGGTATTCTTGTGGAAGATACTATTATTCTTACGTTATAGGAGCAGGAAAAAGAAATGGTTGTGTTTAAAGCTATGCTTGTTAATAACAATCATATTCTGAGCATGCAAAGTAGTGTCTCATCCTGCAGCCTTCCCAACATTATGTTTGAAGATACGCATACTTCTTATACACTTCATTGCAGTATTTGTCAATCTTTTTTGAACAAATACATTTATTTTATAGTTGATATCTGAGGAAAATAGACTGACATATCTGAGCATGTGAACGATTCATGGATAAATACATTTTCCCTAACAATGTGGGGCTTCATAATTTTTATTATAGTGCGGGAGCTTTCATATTTTTCATCAGAAATATACATAGAAATTACTTGATTTGTTTTATAGGAACGTGTTGATTAGTATTGATTCATTCAAAGTAAGATTTTTGTGTTTGATTGAAGGTGATGAAAAGAAAAATTGTACTAAGTCTGTCTCCTTTGCACGTACATGCACATGTCTTTCTAATCAGTGCATTAGTGAACAAATCTAGAATTCACAACAGCACCACACCTGTGTGCAGTGAATGAAATGTTTGGCAAGGTGACTCTATTGTACACTCTGGTTACACTGAAGAGCAAAAATAACCATATCTCTTTGACTCAACTGGTTTTACTTTTTAATATTGAAATATCAGACCAATATTTTCTCCTTCATAAAAAAGAAGCTGCTTAATTCTTTCTTAATTTGATTCCATTTAAAATTCTTCTGAAGTATGTTGCTTCTATTTCAATGTTACACTATTTCAACTGTAAACTGTAGTCATGACTGTAAATTATAAAGTTATATTAGTATTTTATTTATATATATAAATAAAGTGAGCAATCCAGTTTCTGGTGTTATGTGTCAATTTTCACTGAAGAGTGTAATGAACTACGGAGAGTGAAACTTACATTTACAGTGAATCTTCAAGTAAAAAGGCTATTTTGTCACAACTTTGCTACATGTGTGAAATAGTGAATAGTCTAACGCCACCCAAATGTAATACGTAGATTTTTCCTGTTTCAATCCTAATAGGTAAATAAAAACTTCAATCAGCATCACAGACCTGTACAAGATAAATTGTCTACATTTATCTTCTGTAACTGCTTGCACCTGTGAATCAATTTAACTTACACAGTTGAAGTCCGAATTGGATTAACAAGCTGAGCAAAGTATTATCTCTAGATAAACTTATTCCTATTATGTTTTATGACTGAAAGAATACAACTAAGATGTTTTCTCAAGGCATTGCTGTTTCATGTTGCTTGTAAGTTTTACATTCCCATTCCATTTTAAAGATCCCTAGGTAAGAGAAAGATATAAAATGCACAAGTGGTTTTATTCATACTATGCTTGTGTGTAACCTATTGCTGCCTGCTTTGAAAGTTTTATGACAAATACCTTTGTTATATGGTGATTATTTTGATCACTACTTAAGCTTTTATATTAGTATTGATAGTGGATAGTGTCAAATTCATACTACTGAATTGAAAAGCCATAGAAGCAAAGGTTTCTTATGATTGCTTGTTTAATAATGCTGGAACTTAGAAGAAAATGAGGGGAAAAATATTATCTCTCTTTTGAATTTCTAATTTTAGAGAGAGATTCTTGAAAATAATTACGCTGTGTCTTTTTCTTAGTCTGTGTATTGAAGAAATGGAACTTCACCATGTTTTTCCACAATGACTAGTCTATGCATGAGGTTTGGTGATGTTTCATTTTTTGTGGTTTTGGTTACTGACCTATCCTTTCTGTAATCAATTATATCTTCACAGGTTTGTTTTTTTGTTATGTAAATTTAGGCTTTGCTGCTGCTGCGAAGATGGGATTAAAAATTATATTATTTTTTTGTCCTCATCTTCTCCTCCTTCATACCTTGAAGGTACCTTCTACCGTCAAATTGTCTTCTATTTATTTTCATTGTCTAGGGGAGCATGTCTGGGGTTGAGGCACCGTAAAAGATGACCTTCTATCCTTACATTTTCAAATGCATTTTGGTATTCATTGCTTCACTTGTATGAAATTGTTTGGAATACTATGAAATAATAATAAAATTTAAAATTAGTTTCATCAACAAAGAAGAACTGATGTATTTATGTGTTTTTTGAGAGTACCCAAGGAAGCCCAATTTTAAAAGATTATAATTTTAGTGCTTCATACCAATCATTTTCCAGTTTAGTTAATATGAATGTTCTGATTTATTGCTATTTGTGCTTTATTGGTTTTGGCTTGAACAGTAATGTAATTTAATTTCTTATATCTGTTTATATTGCATCAATATAGTAGATATTTTTAACTTCTATGTTTTGAAGAAGACTTGCTCTAACTTTCTCCTCTGAGACTAATTAATTAATATCTTCTTTATTGGTTCAGTAATTCTGAAAAGGATTAGATCTCTTCCTTTGTGACCACCAAAGGGGGTGGATCTTGACATTTAAAAATTGGCTTTCATGTTCTGTTAATGTTCTGTGGATCTGGGAAAAAGTAGGTCAGGCAAACTGCCAAAGTTCAAAAGCACTCAAAATGAAGAGAGTCTATCCCACACTAGTCAAGGGTGCAACAGTCCAGCTGACAGCTAATGCCATGTATCAAAACATGTCCTAGATTATTGATGCTACCTACAGTCTTTATCATATTTTTGAAGTACAATTATAAACTGTACTTACAAAAATAATGACTGCTGTCTCATTCTCTTGATGAGTGTATGAATGTTCTTAGCATGAACTTACTAGAGAATTGTTTACATACCTGTAGATTTCTAGTCAGACAATCGAACTCCCTAAATGTATGTTGTGTTAGCAAGCTTGTGCGTTGGCGGCATCTGTTCTGTAATTGTTATAGTGATAGGCCTAGCATCAAGGTCAATAGTCATATGAGACTAAAAAGGAAGGATGTATTTGAAAGTAAAAATATAAAAAGAACTGATTATTACACTTATTTTTTTCAATAAACATTTAAAATTGCTTATGGAATCTAGCATCATAGATGTGTCAGGTTCCCTACTACCTTTCCCTAATAGTGCCTCATAGTACTTTCCCTTGTAGTTCATTAGTATAATGCAATCTGCAAGGTTATTTTGTATGAAAAGTTTTTGGTTTTGTTGGGGTTTGGTTATGTTTTGTTTTTTAAAAAATTTGATTCTGTCATTGGGGTCAATGATATATTTCATCAAAGTTTACAAAACGTCATCTGCGTAGTTTGGTCCATACAGTTTCACATGGTAACTTCCCAAATTTACAGTGTAATTTTTAAATTACATTTGAATGCATCTTTAAAAATGTATAAAAATCAAGATTCCTCCAAGAACTGATGATTGCTACAGGGTGGAACAGAATAAAGCCTGAGTTTTGGTTATAGCTTTGCTATTGTTCTACGTCATTGTTCTCTTTTTAATCATCATTGTTTTCATTAAAGCTGTGTAGTTTAGTTTCCAACCCATAAGTGTCTCTCCCTTATTCTCTTTCCTTTCCCTTTCTGTGAAGGAAGAGGAGCTAATAGAGAGTATCTGTCATTCATTTAATTGCTGTCCCAGCATTAAACCTTGATAGTCTATTATGCATAATTCTTTTCTGTACCTTTTCTCCTGAAGAGTGGGGTTTCCTTCTCAAAAAGTAGATAACGACAGCAGTCCTTTTTTAAAAAATGCATATCCAGGAGAAAACAAAACAAAACAAAACAGAAAAAGAGTCTTTAGAGATTTTTAAGGCATCCCTCTGGCAAAGAATTCAACATATATTTAACAGTACTTCCAACAGTACTACTTCTTAACATGGTGTACTCACACTTTTTTTAATTTGTATTTTTGATTGATAAATTCTCTGTTACAGACCTTGACTTGTGAAGATATTTTCAGCTGTGATCCAAGTTACTTAAATTCCTCTCAGATAAAGTGAATGTGCATCAATTTATTCAGAAAGTAGGAACTTGTTTGAGTATGAACAATGGAACAGTCTTCTTGGATATATTCAGAGATTGCAGTAATTCAGGAATGGTGGAAAATGAGTTCTGTATCTCATGAATGGCTTGAAATGTTATGAATTAGTTACAAAAGAATAACATGCCATGTAAGTTGTGATGTGTACATAACTTGATTTTTAAATTTTGACTTGATTTCCTACAGTATGAATAATGGAATGTAGCCAGAGAGTATTCTAATGGGAAATGAGATATACCCAGTTGCTAAAGAAACTGTGGAAGATGCATAAAGCAGCTTTTTATTATCTTTTTCGTTTTACTGTTTGGATTTGGGTTTTGCTGGGGGTTTTTGTTTAATTTGATACATACTTGGGGTTTGGTTTTGTTTTGGTGGCATTTTTTGGGTTTGGTTTGGATTTTTTGCTTTGGTTTCGGGTTATTTTAGGGGGGGGCTGCTTTGGGTTTTGTTTGGAGAATTGGGTTTTTTTTCCTTTGGTTTTTTACTTTTTTTTTTTTTTTGCTGTGTGTTGGTTTTTGGTTTTTGTTTTTTTTTGTTGTGGGGTCTTCTGTTGTGGATTTTTTTTTTGTTGCTGTTGTTTTTAATGGAAATGTACAAGGCTTTTTTCACCTTTTTTAACTGAATGCCTCTTGTCTCTTGGCAGTGGAATAGATTTTGTGAGTCACAAAGGTCACATAATGCCCATGTAATTGAGGGGACTGGGAGGTTTTGCTTCTTCATTTCCTTAAAATAAAAAAAAAATAATAAAAAGAAAATCCTAGTATTAGACAATTCCCTTATTTAAGTGAAGAGTCCTGCAACCATAGCTACTATTCATGATGAAAAGCCTACTTGCTATACTGCTGTTAAAAGGTGGTAGGATGTTAGTAGGGAAGTAAAGATATGTTCCTTAAAGCTGAGAGTAAGGAAATGTGGGTTCTCAGTCTGAGATCATGACATAGGAATTGTCAATATTTTGTAAATGATGAGGATTTTTTAGTTAGAAATATTTAGTTTTTCAGAGCTATGGCAAATCATGTCAGCTGTGTCTAACTATATCAGTGTTATGCCTCAAGGACCTGCTATTTAGGTGATCTGTCATATCAGTCAGTGGTGTTACAGTTTGTTGCAGGTCAGTTACAAAAATATATGATCTTATATTCTTTAAAGAAATATGTCTTACCTCCTATTTTAATACTGTAACTCTAAATTTTAATACAAAGGCATTTCATTTTTCAGAAATGAGTTTATCAAAATCCATGTTTTTGTATCTTTCCTCATCATGTTCTTTGCATGTCTTTGATTATCTGAAATACTACAATTTTTCATAATAATGTCCAACAGCTTCTGGCTAATTAGTCAATTATGAAAGTACATGTATTAGTTACATGATATACAGTCTTAAAGAGGAAAAATCTAGTTGTCTTATAGGATATTTAAAACTGAGGAGGTATACTATGTGCAAGTAGTGATGTAAGAATCAACTCAACCTGAAAAACACTAGTACCTGTACTTAGCTACTGCAATTAGAATAATTAATTTAATCTTATTCATAATATCTGGGGGACTGTGGTCATGGTGTCCAGTTTAGAAATGAAGGAAGAAATAAAAACTGAATAAAGCAATATTTAGTGAAGAATGATATGGCAAAAGGTCTTATTTTATTTTTGATAAATCGCTTGAACTTAAAAGAAAAATGTGGGCTTAGTTTTGATAAAGCCTGACCAATGAGAATTTTTTTCAGATTACTGTGGAGTGGCCTTAGTGCTGTAAATAATTCCGTTGGCTGGGTCCCAGTACTGTGCAGATGAGAAAAGGATGCAGGAAATTCTGTTGTTTACACATGTGTCTGTAACACTGAGAAGCAAGAAGAGCTCAGCAAACCCAGAGGGTAAGAGTTCTTAAGCTTGTTGGTTTACTGTTTAATTTTTGTATTTCTCTTCAAGAACAAAATATGGATTACTATCATGCTTATAATAAGTAGGAAAACAGTCTGAAATACCCAGCAAAAGTATTGAAAACTAGAAAGCTGTATTTGAAGTATGTGACTAAGTTAGATCGAAGTTAGATCTCTTTTGTCCTCTTTACTACTATTGGGTAGTATTAATTTTAGTGCCCCATTTCAGATATATAGTAAGTTATATAGTCAGATATATAGTCGTAAATAGTCAGAAATTGTCTTTCAGATATAGTAAGATCCTTACTTAACCAAAACTAAGTAAGTTTTTGAAATTTTCAAAGTGGCAGTTCGTTAAATGGCTATTTCTCTTTTTTTTTATTTAGAAATTTTTATAAATGCAGAAAGTTTGAGGTTTATACTGTTTCAATACTGGAAAGCTTCTTTAAAATACTGTGTGAAATGCATCTGCAATAGGATAAACTGGTTAAGCTTTGCTAACTTTTAATCATTATTGGTATTATGAATGTGAGAATACTGTTATGAGTTTGCAGCAGTGTAGTTTCTAATTTAATAAAATCCACTAATGAGTTGTATAATCCTAGCTTCCTTCAGAAAATATCCTGTGATATGGTAAGAAAAAAGTGTGTTCTTAGCTATATGATATTATTCTAATGAAATGAAATATAATTTATTGATACTATGATTTGTTGATGCTGGACAAAGATATTAAGTTTGTTCCTATTTGCAAGACAAATATCCCATGTGGTATGAAACTGTATGGATGATCTGTCACCAATGAGAACCAAGGGTCAAATTTCTAACTAACACACCTTTTGCTGACTATTCAGATAGCTGCATTTTGTCTTAGTTCTGACTGATTCTTACAACATTTTGTTAAGCATGGAAACCATTTTATCTACTATAAATAATCCTATTGCTAGAAAACCTAGTTTTTTAGATTACCTAGGTTAGAAAAATTTCAAATTTTCTTTTTTTTTTTTTAGTTTATGAATGCAATTCTTTTCATAATGTAATGAAGATAAAAGGATTTCTGTAATATATTAAGTATCATTAACAGAACTAGTCATATAACTGTCATGAAACCTCCCAGAGAATTCTACAAAAAACTTACATAAAAATGTCAGAAATCTTATTTCACATTTTTCACTATTTGAATGCAGCTAATTTGAATTGAGGCCACTCTTTCACCTTAAATATAAAGTATTAGTGTTACCTTCAGGTAGGTCTGAGAAACAAATAATTAGAAAATCAATACTCTAAAGCTACTGATAATGAACAGACTTAAACACTGTCATTGACTTCAACACCAAGAGGGGTAGATCTTGGAATCATTTAAAATGTACAAATTTGATATTCTACCAGCAGATTCTTCTGTGGGTTGAAGAGACTAGCAAATGTTACCCACAATTATAACTCCATATTGATAACCATTACTCCATTAGAATCTGCTAAATTTAACAGAGAAACAAAATTTTATGTTCTAAATCCCTTTTCATAAAGCTTTCAGAATAAAGCAACGTTTACTACCATTTTTATTAAACAAGTTTTATTTTACCCTTTTACTCTAAAGTGTAATTGACAAGAAAATATGGACATTTAAGGTAATATTCTACCAGGAAAAACTAATAGTGCAAATTTTAATTCAACTAGTAGTGGTTTTTGTAGCCTATAACATTCTTAAAATTAAATATATATTATTTTATTTAAATAGCACTTTCTAGCTTTTTTTTTCCTTTCTTTTTTCTATAGCAAATACTTATATCAATTGCTAATAATGTCACTCCAACAGTACAGCTGAATAAAGTGTAACCAGAATTCCAAGTTAAAAGCAATTCTAACACGGATATTCAGGCTACCTTAATGGGATCTGTAAACAGGCACATGTAGCATATTCTCTGAAGTGTATAGTACAGCTTTTCATTGTTGGGTTTGATTTTTGTCCACTTCAACAACTACGAACAACCCACTGAACACTCTAGCGTCAAGTAAAGGAATACAGGACAACATGGTGTGTATAAACTTTTCAGGTGGCATAGCAAACATGTCCTCCTGTCATTCACTAAGAGTTTCAAGTTATTAAAAATAAATAATTAAATAAAAAAGCCACACAAACATGAACTTTTCTGTTCCAAGAAGCCCTGTTAATGCAGTGCGAGGTACTTCAGAGAGAGATGTGAAATCTGACTCCCTAGAGGAAGTAGTAAACAGTTGCTTCTATGCCAGTAAATCATTCATATATGTGTGAAAGATACTGTTACTAATGTCATTCATGTTACTTTAATTGAAAAGACTGTGGGTCTGGATATGGTGCATGGTGAATTCCATAAATGTGATCCATCTTATAAGTGGGTTTAGAAGTAATTCTATGATATATGTATCCCAAGCAAACTGCATTTTGAAACAGCAGTTTTAAGGGAAGTCCCATGGAAAACAGATAAGTTCTTTATTTGCATTTATATTATTATTATATTTGCATTTATATTGCAACCGTATTTTAGCAAAATGGAGAAAAAGGAGGAAATAATAACAAGAAACTTTTCAGTAGTATCAAAAAACCTCAAGTTGTGTTTGTTTTTTCTAACACAAATTGATTCATAACTCATATTCCTATAAATTCTCAGTGTCCATCCTCTTTAATGTTTGTCTATTCTTTAGCTTCCTTTTCCTTCCTTTTCCTTCCTCTTCACTTCTTTCTCAGCTACGGATCTTCTCCTCTACTTAACTCAGTGAATTACAATGGTAATTGAAAATCAGAAATTAATCTCACGATTTTGTAAGGGCTGTTTTAATGTCAAAGATGTTCCTGCATTCTTACAACAGATTTTTATGGCAGTTGCAGTGAACTTCTATATATCTAACAAAAGAGGAACATTAGCTTCTAAAGAACACTTTTATTGTTATTAATAATCAATTCCATTTGTAGGGACCCTTACTGGGCTTTTCTTTTTCAAGTTGTTACAAACAGGTTTTTTTTCATCCTGTGTCTTTTATAAGGTATTAACAGGATTATACAACAGAGATTTACTTTTTATTTAACTGATATCACATAAAGGTGTGTCAATATATAGAAACTACATTATCTTGGTATTAATTTCCCCTTTCAGTCATGCTAGAAACCTTATTTCACATGTCTTTGGAAAAGAAAGTCTTTAAGCAAAGGACACTTTTGCTCCTATTCCCTTTTTAGTGCATGCAATAATCTTTCACTGACTGTTTTATTGTGAAAATGGTTCTCCCTGAACAGCTTGATTCTCTGCTTGTGGTGATTTGAGTAATCCAGGTCTGATTTACATTGGGTTAAATAAGACAGGTTTTTATGTCAAACCCACTGCTATTTAATGCCAATTACATTACTGGAGAAATACCAAGGAGGAAATGCCATGAAAGCTCTTATTGGTTTGATTATTTTTTTTTTAAATATGTATTTTTAGTTGACTTGAAGGTTTCTCCATAACTTTTTTAGGCATCCATGTTGACAAAAGGATGCCAACTTCCCTTCTGTCTGAAGGACAATATTCAAAAGATAGCATGCAAAAAGAGCCAGGTTGAGTAACCAATACTTATACAGTTAATTTCTTCTCTTTTGGTGGGACTACTCATTGGCCTACTGTGGGCACTAAGAGAATAAATAAAGATGCTTCTCTGTGCATTTAAGTGTCCTCTAGGATTTAACACATGGTACTTTGTGGATTATTGTATGTGAGCACTCTAGTAATTGTAGAACCATGGCTTATGTGACAACATGAATATTTCTTAAGTAAATTTCCCTCAAAGAAGACTTGCTGGAGTTGCAGTCATCTCAGAACGCTGTCTTACAACATTAAATACCACAAAGGAGTCCTTGAACTGTTGAAAGACACAAGGTGTTAAAATATTACAGTGGTTAAGGAAAATTAATAATAATTGTATATAAATGTCCAAGAATTAATCTTTTAAAGAGTATTCTGTAAAGTATAGAATAAATGTCTTCTATAGCTATTCTAATAAAAGTGAGTATTTCTCTGCTCAACAGAATTGTTAATTCTGATACAACTATATCAAAGTAGTCAAACAAGCCAAAGGGGTAAGCTCTGACCCAGAGAAAACGAAATATTAATGAGCATTTCTACTTGTCTGCTTATGTGGGTGAGAAAATCACTTGGTTCCAGATTGACTCTGAGTAACATTTTGAAGAAAAATTATTTTCTGGCCTAGTAAGTATTGGAATGGTTTGTGTCTTGGTCTGAAACAATGCATCAGATATCTGTGATCAATTTTCCCTACTCCCAGTGTTATGATATTGCTTTTGAATGTAGGTCATGGTTCATTTCAATGTGGGGTAAAAAATATTTGTCATGTTAAACGCTCACTGAAACTAAACTTACTTTGTTTTCTCTGGAAACAGAGGAAGAAGACTCATGCACTTGGCTATTCTTTACTTCAGTTGTGGAACTGCTGAAAAAAAATCAGAAACAATTTTAATGTGATTAAGACCAAATCTCATTGTGTCTGAAGAACAAGGTGACTAGGTGTTTTCACAATTTGCATGAAGTGTTTGTTTACATCTTTAGCCATGATAATTAAAAAAAGATAGTATTTCAGTATACTGAACTAATATTAACTAATATTAATATTTAGAAATATGTAAATAAATCATTATAATATGCACACTGAAAAAATACCTTTTTCATCTAATATGATGGTTTTTAAAAATTTAAGAATCGAGTTGTTTAGAACAAAGTTCTAGAGCATGAATATATTCACATGCAAAACAATAAATCAAGATATTCCTATATTCTTCCTATTAGCAGTTATTTGCATTATAAAATTACTTGATTTTTAAAAAGAAATTATCTGGAAGAGTTGCAAAAGTAAAAAGTGTGGGTATACTGTATGGGTTTTGACAACAATGCAGAATTGCTGCTTCTAAGGCAGTTCAATGTTGCCACAAAATGGGCTTATTTCTTACGACACTTCTCTACTTACACGTTTTGTGAACTATTTGACTAGAAGTATGTATTCAGAGATCCAAAATTTTTGATCTTGCTTTCTTCTTGTTGCCTGGCTGTTACTGGGAGAAGTAGTCATGCAGAGTTCCTCAGAAATCATGCAGCTCAGAAAATCATTGAACGGCTGAGGTTAGAGGGGACCTCTAGAGATCGTCTGATCCAGCCCCCTTGCTCAGAGCAGATTACTCAGGATTTGTACACTGCATGTCTTTGTCTCAAAAAATTGCTATCAGACTAAACTATTTTCTCTAAAGTGAGCAGGACCACTTCCACTTGGAACTATAAATCTTATTTCAAAGGGTTAGAACAGGTTATGGGGAGGATAGAAAATTAGGATCAATTGGCAATTCAACTGGTGTGGCCAACCTGATGGCCACTCAGGTCTACTTCACAATTTTTTGTGAAGCTATAAGTTACATATATATAATTTTACCCTACATGTCTTCATATGAATTAGGAAAACCTTCAGGATAAGCAAGCTGCTATTAACAATAGAAAGAATTCATCATCTGGAGCCAGAGATTTTTTGTTTCTTACCATGAATACTGGAATATCAAGAAGCAGTATTGTTGTATAATGTAAAATGCTGAGGATGTCACAGAAGGAAGATGAGGTTATGAGGTTGAGTAATGTATATCTTATGTGTCAGGACATAAATGAATTGTGGCTGTGATTTCATTCAATCTCAAAGATACACTTAACAAACCATACTTTACAAATTGATGCAGTAAGAACCTGTTTCTTTCAGACACTTTACAGATTTCATAACTGGGGAAACAAAAAAAAAACCAAAACCACCAAAACAAAAAACCCACCAAAACAGAATTTCACAAATCCACAAGCATTTCTCTTTATAAAATTAGAAACATAACTTCATATTTTATTATTTTCACAGTGTAGGTGTTTTTAGTTACCAGACATGAAAAGTAAATAAAGCAGGTTTTGGAAATAAGTTAGTTTTGTATTAATATTTTGATATTAAAAGGAATGTAACTGGAGTAGTTACAAGGGGAAAAAATTATCACATAACTCCTAACAGGAAGTAAATAATTTGCATTGCTTGACTCTTCAGGACATTTTTTGGCTGATTTTTAATTGTGACACACGTAAGGAATATAATGTTTGGAGACAACATAAACAACTTAAAAATATACCATATGGTTTAATATTGTTGTGTTTTATAGCTGTGGAAAAAACAAACAGAATCATCCTTGGCAGTATATTGAAAAGTTTTGAAACCACCATCTTTTAATTTTCAGTTCTAAAATAACAATTTTCTTCACTTGCTAGAAGAGACTGTGATCAGGCCCAGACTGTGGAATTATGATAATTTGCATATGTTGTCAGGCTCTGCTTAGATCTTTTAAATTTACAGCACAATGTACTCTGTAAATTAAACTTTATTTTATGAGCTTGTGAAAAAAAAAAGCAACCAAATATCCCTAAAAATCTCCTACCAAAACATAATAGGATATCAAACAATGGCTAAATCATCTTTGTACAGATTAGTCCAACACATGGATTCTCTAATACATTATTTCATTAATTTATGAACTCTCTAACTCACAAGTTCTCTAATTCACAATTTGGTGAGAGTGCTCTTTCTTCATTCTCTGTCATGGTGGGGGTGTCCCCTGTGTCCCACTGGCAAACACAAAAACCTCAGCAGTTTGACTGCTAATGGACATGCTTCAAAAACTTTAAGGGTAAGCTGACATATTTATAATTTTAGGTTGAAAGTTTGGTGTATAACGTTTCCATGAGTTAGCAGATTCTGAAGAAACTGCTAGGCAATTACTTTGCAAAGATGCAGGAGATCATGGATGCAAGTGATATCAGCCCTTATCTTTTCCTGTCCACTGTGTCCTGTGTACATGTTGTTCTCATTTTGACCTAATGGCACTGCTCCCAGCATAGGTCAGCCTCTAGCATGAGCTGTGTGTTCATTATTATCACATTTTTACTGTATTTTCCTCTTGAAATTTTTATGTCATTCTGGTTACCCTAGCTTCAGTTTCTCCTAATAGTGATGATTTATTTGCTAGGGTTTCAGTATCATATTAATTCAGTTCTTTTACCAATTTCACCCAACAGAGTTTGAATTATATCTCTTTTAGATCTATATATATTGGTCTATGACTTTGTAGCCACCAGTCATAAATATGGTCACTATAATCAGTACAAGTTTTATTCTATGCAGTAGTGTATCATAGAATGGTTTGGGTTGGAAAGGACCTTAAAGATCATCTAGTTCCATCCCTCACCCCCTCCACACCCCTCATTGGTGGAGACAACTTTCACTAGACCAGCTTGCTCAAAGTCCCATCCAACCTGGCCTTGAACACTGCCAGGGAGGGGACAGCCACAACCTCCCTGGGTAACCTGTGCCGGTGTCTCACCACCATCAGAGTAAATGTAAAAAAATAATGTAAAATGTAAAAAGGTAATGTAAAAAAAAAAAAAAGAAAGTAAATTTCAAATGCACATTCATCAATGTTAATTTTGGAGCCATAATCATAGGCTCTTGTCCATCATGCAATTGCATTAATTGAAGGGTACTTTTATTAAGAAGTTGTCTGGATTGGTTTTTAAGATACTGAATTAGAAACAAATGGTATCTTAATTTTGTCTGTTTATATTGACTTGTCCAGTGATTATTAGGAGTGTTCATGAAAAAGATATACATTATTTTCTCATTGTGTTCAGTTAGTGCAATTATTGTGGGCTTTTAGTGTGTGATTAGTTGCCTTACATGTCCATAGTACCCATTTCAGTCTTGCCACAACCATGTACAGCTTATATGTAGTAATATTAGTGTTGCTATATATAGTTAAATTCAGGTTAACTTTAGATCTTAGGGTTAATGTGAATTTGTCACGCAGTGTCAGTACTTGTCCTCATGGTGTAAAAAAGGTATTCCTCCTGTAACTAGTTTTAAAGGTGGGTTATGACTGATCTGCAGTACCTGAGTTACTGCAACATTAAAGGGCAGAATCTGTTAGAGACAAATTTTGGGTCTATGTTCCACTTATCAGTGTTGCCATGGTGATATGGTAAGGCCACATTTCCTGCAAGAGAAGACACTCAAGTCTTGAACATAATCTGAACCTCAGTTATTGTTAACTTGCTCCCTTTAGTGTCTTAGTGTCTACAACATCCCATGCTCCTTTTTGTTTTGTTTGTTGATTTTGTTTGGGTTTTTTTTGTTTTTGTTTTTTTTTTTTAAAGGAGAGACACCCAGATAACTCCCGAGTTGGAAATTTAAGTGCAAACTCATTTCATGGAATTCAGGAGGACTTTATTTATGTTTTAACAGAAATTTGGGCACCTACTGATATGAATCCCTTATCTGTGGTACTTTCCTTACAAGTTCCCACAAATAGGATCCCCACTTAAAGTATTCATAGATTCACTATTGTGTAGCTGCTGGTTTAGTTGTCTGTTCCATTGGTTTGCTGTCCCATTACTTTGAGGTCGATACAGTGGGTGGAAAATCCTTTGTACAACATTTGAACCATACCAAGCTTGTGCTACATGATTCTTAAAATGTTATCCATTATAAGATTGTATTTCTCTGACCAAGGGAAAAGTAGCAAACCATTGACTTAAAGCAGCAACAGTTGCAAGACCAGTGGTAGTTTAGGTATGGTGCACATTCCTTATACCACTGTTTCTACTCCTGTAAGGATATCTTTCCACCCTCCAGGTGTTCATTCTGAGGGATCAATATAATCTACATGCCAAGTTTCCCAGATTAGTTTACCTCCCCAATGCTGGTAAAGTGGTGATGTGCTGTATCATTGTCTGACCAAAATGGCGTGAATCTACAATTTGTTTTGCCAGAGCTGTTGCCACTGGGTATCCTCTACTCACAGCTTCTTGAAATAAATAAGTCCAAATGTGTCCAAGCCATTCCTGTAACCAGGTTCTCATTCTGCCTCAGAGTTTTGTGCTATATTTATTCTAGCCAAATTGTCAGCCACCTGACTCTGTGTTGTCTCAGGATTTTTAGGATTTTGTTTACTTGATACATGCTCTATTGAGCACCAGTGTGGTGTTTTTTCCCCCACATATATTTCTACTGTTTACTTCCCAATATTTTTTCACCCAATTCTCTAGCCACTGGCTGGAACCCTAAGAATAACAGCTTACTCGTTAAAATCAGTGTTACTACAGGCACACATAACTTTATCTCCTTTCCTTGAGTTGATGGTTCAGTAGTTAGCAGCCCCTTGTGTAAGCAGCCAAGTTTTCAGGGAGTGACAGGCAGCCACTCCCCATATTCTTCCCATCACCCCTGCCTTCTTTTGCCTTTGTAGAGTTTTGCTGATTGAAGGAGCAGCTGCAGCAATATCATGGAAAGTTCTGACTTAGAAAATGCACTTACAAAAGCACACATGTAATTTTAATGGTTCGTTTTGTCCTACTACATTTATAGATTAGACAAAAGAAAATGAACTGGCTTAATTTGAAGCATATATTTTCTGTAAAGATATAAGAACCCTTAAAAAATATTTGGCTGAGGTCTTCATAATTAAGAGGCATGTAATTAAAGATTAAGTCATGTAGTTAGTGTTGAAATACTATCCTCAAGTTGCTGACTTAGCTACTGATCTCACTGAAGAACCTGAGTTCACTGATGAGGTATTAACATGGAGGAAGTGTAATGATTCTTTTCTCTCATAGTAATTTTGTTAACTGCCACCAAGGATTAATACATTTCTCTTTGATCATAATAATAATAATAGCCTGTAATAATAAATAAAGAGCTGTTCTTTTTCTTACTGTTGTTTATGATCATTAGGTAAATAAGCAAAAGTTGCAATATGTTTTAGACCTATATTCCTTGTAGTGTTTGCCAAAAGTCTGCACCTTTTTTTTTTCTCGGAGAACCATCAGATCTCCCTCTTTCTCTCATACTATTCCCACTCCACTCACTTGATACAATGAATGTTGCTTCCTATATTTTGTGCATATTTATTTTAGATTATTCAGCTAAGAAAAACTACTCTAAAAAGAATTCTGTATTACTACTTATTCCTGGATTGTTGAGAGTGGAACTATCTGAAGGTTTCAATGGATAGAGTATCCTCACTTTCATCCAAATCCCAAACTTTATCTTATCTTTCCATCCAATTATCTCTTATTAAGTAATTATGCTCACTGAGCTCCGTACAATGTGCTAGCTAGTCTGCTGCTGCAAACTCAAGCTAGCAACCTTAAAACCAGATGCAGACAGTATTTTTCTTCCTCATTTTTCAGACTTGTGAAATTTCTGATGTTGAGATGTGTGTGTCTGTAGCAGTATTAACATGTAGCTTTCTTCTCTTCATTTTGTTTCTTCTCTAACATATGCCTTGAAATTTTTTTTGTTCCTCCCTGGAGCAGATTGGCAGTATTCCATAGATGAGAATTTTCCAAGTTCAATGTAGATATGTGAAGTTTTACAGTGAATTACTTTTCTATGAGATAGTCATATACCAGGGAAGAGAATTTTTTTTGTTTTTATTTTCACTGTAACTACAGGGATAATTGAAGATTCAGTATCAGCTGATTCAGTATTACAACAGTCTTCAGCTAAGCTTTTTTAATTATTATTTCATCAGTGCAATATTTTTGAGAAGATGAAAAACTATTTTACTTGAGATTGTTATAAATTGTAAAAAAAAAAAAAAAAAAGCCAATCCTAATCATCCCTCTGGAACTGTGAGTTTGTCACCATTTCAGACACTTTTATAATAATCAACAAATTTTTTGTTATTTTAAAATATTTTCTTTTCAAGAGAAATATTTCAGTCTATTTCCTTCAAAATGGATACAAGCATGAGCCTTAATTATTCACAGCTGAATTAGAATTCCCACTGCCATTTTATGAGAATTGCTTTACAACTCTGTAGCAACAGAGTTGCTCTGTTCAGACATGGATATTAAAATAGCTGCATAAGGTTATTCATCCTTGATACTATTAGCCTTATGTTTTAAGACTCACGGGAAGCTATTAGTCTTCTGATTAAACAAAAATGTTTGTGAAAAATAACTGCAGGCATCATAAACATTACATTAAAATGTCCAATTCTAGAAATTCTAGGACTTTTCTAGAAAATAAGTTAAAAAAAAATGTTTGGAAATACCATTACAATGATGCATGGAAGTTTCAAGGGTAGTTCATTTGCTTTCATCACCCATGGCTGTAGAGGATGACTAACATGACATCTAGAGTTGCTGTAATGAATCAACATGATACATTTTTTTTCCAAGAAAGGGAGTTTGTAGGCAAAATACTCACTTCAGCCAAAAAGATGTTCATGCCGAAGGAATTTTGTCCTTTTCTTTGTAGGAGGGCAAATTTGCTGTAGTCATCACTGAAATACATTCTTCTCCGTAACTTTCCATAGAATATTCTTACAAAAGTCAAATACCATGGTTTAAATATAATCTTGTATACAATATATAGATTTTTTGCTTTGTTTTGTTCACAAACTCTTGGCTTTTGCTCCCTGCATATTACTTATGTAATTCTACTAGCTATATAAATTGAATACACTTCTGTGATGTTGACAAAAGGGAAAGTCCTACTTTCCTTCCATCTCGTATTTCTGAGCCATGTTTTGTGGAAACACTAGGTTGAAAAATGACTAGCTGTGAGTGTTGCATCTGTTTGATCTGATTATTTCACTGCTTTTACTAAGACGAAAAACTACCTAATCGAGAATGTGTAGATGCATGTGTGAGAAAGGAGGGGCTGTCTTTTCAGCAGCAGTGCAGTACAGCACTTCTGCAAAGCAGATAATCCTATTTTCATTAATGCCAATGGGAAAACACTCCTTTTACTTCAGTTAAACCAGGGTTGTACATGGAAGACTTGTGCATGTTTCACTACAAAATGAAATTGAAATTCAACAAATTAAAACAGTAGTGTGATTAGGTTTTGGTTTTGTTTTCTTGAGGTTATTATTAAATTAATTATTAAATTAATAAAATCAGAATAAGCAATGAATCATGCTTCCTACATTCTATATATCCATGTTCTCTCTTCTGTTAAATGTAATGTTAAATTATAAGGTATTTCTTAAATTAAGAGGCCACCACTCTACCTTGCTCACTAAACAAAAAAAAATTCTAAAACCCTTTAAAGTAACTGCACCTCTGTACATCTCTATTGCTTTTAGTAAGTGATAAAACTTCTAAGATAAATTGCATCAAAAAAATCCCATGGATGAAACAGAGATCTGAAAAGCCTTCAATGTATCATGGGCTCTAGTTACCTTTCATTCTTTTATTTTTGAGAATTTAGCTTCATCACTTCCTCTGTGCTTCAGTGATAATATTTGACTGTCTACATTGTATTTAAAGGGGACAGAATGAGACAACTGTCTGCAAGCAAGGAAAGTGAGTAATTACTTGTAAATACAGCAGAGTGAAAACAGACTACCTGACCAAAGAATGTTTGCATGTGTTTCTACACAGTGAAATACCAAGATATTTCAAAGATGTATTTCCAATACAACAATTATGGATTCAGATGTAGACCCTTCAGTGTTGTCCTTCTATTTGAAAAGAAAAAAATATTTGCACACCTAGCAATAACAATGCATCATTCTTTTGGCAGTGTTTTTCAATAACTGTTTAAAATAGTAAATTATCCTGATTTTACAAGAAGTGAAATTTAAGCCTGTGTGGTTGATTTGTTATGTGACTTACTTCTGCCAAATGGGATACCAAAACAAGGTCTGTTGTTCCAGCCATTAACTTACTGTATCTACTTACTGCCATTAACTTACTGTATCGATGTTTAAAATTATTGATGATCAGATATGAGTTAAATGATAGTTTTTACTGATATAAATACAATGTGCCTTCATAGGTATCAGAATTTTTCTTCAGTAAGTTACTCTAACTTCTGAACAAAAGGATTGGTGCAGTTCTAGCTTTTTGCCTTTATTTTTTTAACCCCTGAAACTTTATCCTACAAAATGACAAGATTGTTCTTCAGCTTTGTTAACCTGTTCCACAAGTCTCTATTTACTTGAATTACATTTTAAGCATGAAAAAGAAAAATTAGAGGGATGATTCTACAAAGCCATCAGATCTTGAATGGTTTTAAAGTTTTTTGTCATTTGGCGATTTGATGTTTCAGGTTTTTTTTCTTTTCAAATTTAAAAAAAAATCATCTTTTAACCTGAGATAAATTTAATTTAGGAGTTTGTGGAGAAATCAAAACCTTGAGCAAGCATGATGTATGTTATTAGATGACATCTGTAGTACTTTGTTGAAACAAGTGTGTGTTTGCGTGTATGTGTGTATCTGAGCTTTACATCAGCAAAATCAACCCTGCTTATCTTTAAGAAATAGTGAACAAAGAAGTTTAACGTGCTTATGTGGTATTATAAAAGTTGAGAAATCTATTAAAATAGAGATAATGAATGTAGTCCTATTTTCTAGGCTGCTCCCAGTTTTATTTATTTAGCTGGATCATTTTGGCTTTATAAATGAATTCATAAATAGGTCTTAGCTATACACTATGAATTAATTCTATGAGGAATTCTTTTTACAACATTTTCATCTTTTTATAATACACAATGTGTAGAGCTGTATCTAATTTGGAATGGCATAACAAGATTAACTTGTTTTTCCCCAGATTTTCTGGGACTAGGTCAGGTAACAAGAAAAAGGGTCGACCTACATCAAGCTTTGGCAGTGGCTGCTCTACAACTGTGTAGCAGAACTGTGAGTGTTGGTGGTGCTACACCAAACAGGGATAAGGAAGGGACTTGGAGTCCTTTACTGTCAGTTTCCTTCTCTTCTCTCATATCCATACATGAATACAACAGTTGTCAAGAAGCTTCTAACAGATGGCAAATAAATGTCCTGGAAAGCACTGAAAAGTTGAAAACAGCAGAGAAACTGGAACCAAAAACTGCAAAAACTTCTATTCAGCTGAAATGAAACATGACTGAATCATAATGCCAAGACTATTTACTCTTCAGTATTTTGTTTGCTGCATTGGCCTTCTACATTTCAACTACAGGTGTTAAAACCAATTTCTGTAACATATAAACATGATTTTTTTACAGATGGATGTTGAAATATTGGAGCAATTTTTTTTCCTTTGAAAAACTTAGCGAGATGGTGGGTTGTTTGTTTTTTTGTTTTTTTTTTTTATGATATTCAAGAGGATAAAAACAAGAAGGCATAAGTTACTAGTCTGTACAGACTATACACATCAACACTTGCTCATCACTGGGGTGGGAAAGAAATTTCTGAGACATATTTTTTTCCTCTGGACTGAATGAGTAATAGGTAAATAATGAAAAGGAACACAGTAAGATTTACTAGCAGAGTCATATAATCATAAGATAGGCTATATAATACAGTAGGATAGTACAACAACCCAATGCAGTGCTACAGGCTTGGGGAAGAGTGGCTGGAGAGCAGCCTGGCGGAAAAGGACCTGGGGGGGTTGGTTGACAATTGGCTGAACATGAGCCAGCAGTGTGCCCAGG
>VZRW01001845.1:4337-124996 GCA_013398125.1 Aegotheles bennettii | reverse complement strand
AAGCCTTATGGAGACTGGCTGAGGGAACTGGGGTTATTTAGCCTGGAGGAGAGGAGACTGAGAGGAGACCTTATTGCCCTCTACAACTACCTAAAAGGAGGTTGTAGTGAGGCTGGTGTTGGTCTCTTCTCCCAAATTGCTAATGAGAGGACGAAAGGAAATGGCCTCAAGTTATGTCAGGGGAAGTTTAGGTTGAGTATTAGGAAGAAGTTCTTTACTGAGAGGTGGTTAGGCACTGGAATAGGCTGCCCAGGGAGGTGGTGGAGTCACTGTCCCTGGGGGTGTTCAAAAAATGGGTTGATGAGGCACTTGAGGCCATGGTCTAATGGTGTAATGGTTAGGAATATGATGGGATAAAAGTTGGACTTGATGACCCTGGAGGTCCCTTCCAACCATAATGATTCTATGATTCTATGATTCCACCGTTTTAAGAATAATGTAAGAATATACTTCCTGGACAGCTACTGGAATGCAGACAACAAAATAAAGTCCTCTATAAAAAGGTTTTATTTTCCTCACAAAACAAAGAAAATCCAAAAGTCAGGGGTTTTTATTATTTTTTTAGTTATTTCTTTCATTTTCTTGTTTAGGTAGGCAAATGATAAAGTAAATTTCCCCTAGTAAGAATTTCCACAGTTTGGGAAAGAAGGCAAATGAATCTGTGGTTGTGGTTCTAGACAAATACTTCCTTCTGACTAGATATTTAAAATATATACTGATTCAATTTAATCTTGTCTTGAATGAAGGAAGCTTTTGCCCAGTTTCTCTAGACACAAAAATATTTAAAAGCACTATGATTATTAAATGACACTTGTTTTACTAGCAATTCCTAGTCAAGTAATAGGTGTGTCTGTTTATGCTGTATTCAAAAAGTGTTGCATGAAATATATTTTAAAAGCTATTTCTTGATGAAGCACATTACTAAAACATCAACAGTATAATTATCTCATTATTATATCAGTAAAACAAACTACTGTTTAAGGTTATTAATTGAGAAAAGCTAAATTATCATCTTTGTCTTTTTTAGGTGTGAAATTAGATTATGATTCAAAACATGAATTTAGGCTCTGTTCAGAAACTAATGGAAGAAACACAGGTTTTTGGGACCCAACCAAGACAAACTTACAAATTAGCTGGAGGTTGCCAACCAGGTAGCCATCTGTGTAAATCAAATCTGCCATCTCAAAGTTTCTACCCATATTCATCTCATTACCCATTCATGCATACGAATTACAGCAGTGACTGGGAAATTTTTGAAGCAGTAAGAATTCAAGAACTGGAAGAGGTCAAAGCCAGAGCTGCCCAAATGGAGAAGACCATGTGTTGGTGGTCAGATTGTACCGCTAACTGGAGGGAGAAATGGAGCAAAGTTAGAGCAGAAAGAAATAAAGCCCAAGAGGAAGCAAGACAATTGAGGATCAAATTAGATGGTGTTTTAAAAGAACTGAGTATGCTTAAAAAAATAAATCAAGATTTAATAAGTGAGAATGAAAACTTGGAATATGTAACTGCTTGGAAAACAGAATTCAGTTGCTCAGAATTATCTTATATTAAAAAAAACCTAAACCAATTAACATTTCTGGAACAAGAACCTGTGAAAGAACTGAACAAAATCAACAAGATTACTGGGGCAGAAGACACAAAGAAGGTAAAGAATGGGGAATTTTTCTACTTCATGAAGAAACGGCAGATTATGCATATGTACCTAGAAATGGGAATTTTCCAGGATTTTGAACAAAATACTTCCTGATTCATTCAGTAGTAAAAACACCTTTGTCACCTATATGATATTGCTAAAAAAGAGAAATACAGAAAACAATTCATACCCTTCAACTATGGCTAAACTTTTAAGTAACTGTTATATACAATAATTTAGAGCATTGTTCTGACTCTTATGTATTACGGTAATAGATTACCTCTGTTATCTGAATTCTCCATGTGTTGTGTACTTCTTTTTTTACCTCCAAAAAAACAATGTAGGTTCTTGGCTTCCAAAATAAAATAATTTGGTCCTCCCTTAATGCAACTTCTGAAATGAGCGAAAAGGTGAGACAAATTCTTCTGCAAAGTGGCAAGATTCTTACTTGGCAAAGAGAGAAATTAAGTTGTTAAGCAGAATTAAACAATCAAGTATGGACATGGTTTAATAAAGTTGATAGTTCTGTAAAAAAAACCAAACAATTATATTAATCAAAATTGAACTATTTGCTCATGTTTTACCAGTTTTAATTCTGTGCCTTGTTATGCAAGACAACTCCATTTTAAAAATATACTTGTTATTAATTTGATGGGTAGCAGTCATTGTAAACATAGGACTTTTTTTCCTACATTTTGGGAAAATGTTTTTTCAACATTGTGGGTTGTAGGAAACCTTTTACTTCAGTTAAAGGAATATTTTCAAGATCATAGGCCTAAATGTATTACATTCAGAATATTCATTCACTCTATAATGCACGGAAATAAAATTATAGCCTAGTGAATTCGGAAAAAAACTCACCATAGAGTTAGTAGTGAGAATGAATTTGTCAAAAAAAAAAAAAAAAGTATGCCTTTCATATTTTGGGGCAGAAAAAGGGAAGGAAATGACATAAAATATATTTAGAATATATTTTCTCTTTCTCCTTAGTATAAAATAATGCACTACTTGAAAACTGAAACTTTATATATGTTTGGAAAACAATCTTACATTTTCAGCAGCTTCTAGTATTTTCTGATGTAAATTTCAGGCATTCTTAAAAACTAAAAACAACAGAGTGGTATGAAATAGGACTGTTGGTAATCTGCTAAAATGAGATTAGCTTTTAAACATAATTCATCAGAGGTAATAAAATTTAAATAAATTTCTAAAGAAAACTATTGTTTATAAGAGATGTTCAGTCTTCCTAATAAAAATGTATGATTTTATTTTAAATTATTTTTTCATAATTTGTATTAGTTTTGGTTATGTTTTATATACAAAACATGTATCTTCAAAATAGATACTATAGTGCTTATAATTTCTGAATGTGATCCAAATTGATATGTTACGCATGTAACTTTGGTCCTTATGAAAAACTTGTGTAAGTCCATCATCTGCTTCAACATGATTTATATTAGAAGTTTAAGAGTTCTCAATGTAGAGTTTCTCTATGTATTATTCATATGTATAAATTGCATTCCTGTTTTTTTTAGTTATGGGATTCTGTCTTCACCATAGTTATAGCCAGCTAATGATAACTGGAATTTATTTCTTTAGTAAAGATAAATTAGATATCCTTTGGATATGAAGCTTGTCATAACAGAAGGTGCAAGATGTTAGAAAATGACAGTGACCCAACTACAATGTTTTTTTTTCCATATTTTATCTATATACAGTAGAACTGTACAAGATGTTACTTATTCCCTTTTTTCTCTTATGTGACTTAAATGCCTAGAAGAGCCTTGGTAGGTCCTGCAGAAGTTACATTAGATTTTCTCCTTCATTTACATTTTTTCTTGGATGTCATATTTTTGTTTTCTCAGGATGTGGAGGTAATCAAAGACCAAAGCGACCACAATAAAAAATTCACTCCAAAGCCGCCTGATTCCTTTCCCAATGGAGTTTCCAGCATCTGTTTGGAGGAACCTAAAAAAAGTTTTAACAATACAGCTAAGACAACAGAGAATGATTTAATACATGTTTCCATCTTGCAGTTGCATTTGGCTGAGATGCAGAAAATCTTGCAGAAAGAAAGAGAGTAAGTGCAAAATATATCCTACTCAGGGAAATGTTAATTAAAAATAAAGGTATGGTGATATTTGCATTTGTAACTCATTTGTTTTCATTTCCAAGCTTTATTAATTGCTATTTAGAAGGCTTTGACAAGAATTTAGAGAGAAAATTCAGCATAAGGAAACATTTTTACTTAATAGTATTGAAAATCAATATTTCCATGTTTTGTGAACATTTTGCAATAGCAAGTTTATTGTTTTCTTTGGCTTGTCGGTAATTGAAATAAGAAGTGCTCCATACAGAACTGTTAAGAATGTACAGTTAATTAAAAACTTATACTTACTAGCAATTTGGTATCAATGCAGTTGTATCTGTTGTATGTTATGCTCATGTATTGGAGTGCTTTGTACATGGTAACAAATTTTCATATACCAGCAGACTTTGAAAAAATCTAACTGCAAAATTACTTAGACCATTTTTTAATTTAAAATTCATGAATGCAGCTGCAAAATGCTGTTAATATTAACCTCTTTACCTGTAGTAAGGTCTATGTCAAAAGCAGATAATGAAGAGAGAGTAATGCGTATGGTACACCTACTGTATCATTAAATTTACCTCACATAAACAGTCAATGTGCATTTTGGTGGACTAAAAGAATTGATATGTTGATTACACACTGTATGCTAGCATGTGAGTCTCTGTTGGTAGGAGTTCCTTGATGTTTCATATTGATGATGGATATTGAACAAGATTGAATCACATCAAAAAGGCTTTCCAAGGAAACACGCAATATGTGATGTATGATCAATGTAGTAGGATACTTCAGGCACTATGTGACTGTAACTTCAAAACGAGCTGAAGTTGATTAGAAAATGAAAAGGAAGAAAATGCCCCATCTGTTACAAATAAATACAACAGGTTAAGTTCAGAGTCTGTAATGGTAAGTTATGATGAAGAATTTATTTCCTAACAGTTTTTTTCACAATTGTCCTATAGATAGTACAAGTCTGAGTGAGAAAGAAAGGAAAAGAAAGGAAAAGAGGAAATCTTTTAAATTCCTAAATAGTATTTATTGTGTTCTGTTACAGGAATTTGATTGTTGTAGAAAACAATAAATCTTTATTTGAATCATATTGCAGCAGATGACCAGAAGTATGTTTTGTCTCATTAAAATAGATTTACTGCTTTGTCAAAGCGAAAATCCTAGAATGCCTAAATTTTCCAGTTTGTCACAGTATTTCATGTGAGTTAAGAGATTGATGCCTCACATATCCATTCTCCCCTGGTTGAAATATTTAGAGTACTAGGTACTTCATTTTTCAACAGCAATCACAGTATACATACATGAAAATATAAAAATTTCCTTTTAGAAAGGGGAAAAATTTTCTACTTTTATTTTTTAATCACTCCTTAGACAAAATTTTAATAAACCCTGGTTCTACCACCTGGTTTTGGTTTGTTTGTTCATGTGATTCCTTACCCAATTTGTAATCGTATTTCAGAGAGGTAGATTTTGCCTTTTTCCCCATATTATTTATATATATATATGTATATGTATAAAATATAGGGATATGTGTATGTCCCTAGATAATATATAATATATATCCCTAGATATATACTGACTATGGTATACGGTAATGTATAATGGCACATGGTAAGAACTGAGGTACGTCTACATTGTGCAGCACATGGCAGTGTCAACCTCAGGCAGCAAATGCTACAGAGAAGTGATTTCACATAATAGCAGGCACTGGTGTAACAACTCCCTCTCTAGGTCACTTCGGGCAACACTTCCCATGTGTGAAGATGTTCTGTAAGCAGAATGTATACAACTTTAAAGTATGAAGTAATTATTTTTGGCAATGCACACAATAAGTAACTGGGAATAATGTTATTAGGATAAGAATTAACATAGTCAACAGTCTGTTGAGACAGCCTATGAGGCTGTTGGGCAAGCTGTCATCTGCCAGCTCAGAAAGGGTTGGTGTGCACTACTTACTGGAATGGACTTATTTTGCTGAGTTTCCATCTTCAGATTACCAGTTTTTCCTCTTTGGGTTTTATACATGTTCATGTCAGTATTTTTAATCCTGAATCCTGGAGCTGCTAATAACAGCTATCTAAACAATCTTACTTGTTTGCAGTTTTACTTTTCTTATCTTTCATGGCTCTAGTTTACATACTTTCTCACAGCTTCTTCCTCACAGCTTAGCAATTTTCTCAGTAAACTTGAGCCAGGGACACGCAGCTGTACTGCGTCAAAAGCAACTTTGGATCACAGGCAGCTTAAAGCCCTAGGCCAAAGGTTACCTTGGCAGTCAGTATGATCTTGCTTATACAGCACAGGACTTTTCAGCAGAGTTTTCTGGTTTATGTGCAGTACTCCCGAAATGTGGCTGCATTCTTTCCAGAGTGAAGTTAGCTTATGCCAATCCAGTGTTTGAACTTGCCCCTAGTTACCTGACTAATCTCTCCATAATGTTTTGTCTCTTCACCCTGAGAGGACCTATGCTTCCTGCATGCTCTTTAGAGCTACCTGCAGTAATGCCAATATAAACTTAAGTCAAGGATCAGTCTATGAAAAATACAAAAAGAAGGAGTTCTAAAAAATAAGAGAAAAATAAAAAGAATTGCAAGTTTACCTTTTGACTTTCAAAGAAATTCAGGGTTGGATTTAGAATGTAAAATCACACACTAAAGTCTTCTGCTAGGGGCTATGGCTCATATCAAATACACGTTTGAGGTTTCATTGACATGAAAAGGAATTAAAGACGGTATGAGTTGTTCAGCACTTTAAAGAATTATTTGCCTAAAACAGCTATCTTCAGTCAGCTTTTGGATCAGTGTTTTCATCTAAATATCTTCTAGTTTCAAGATCAAGATTATAATAATAATAATGAGTTAAAATAGATGGTCACAATATCCAAAATCCAAAATAGATGGTTACAAGATCCATTAAAAATGCTCTGATCTTGATTTTTTGTTTAAGTAGTAGTAAGCTGCTTCACCAATCTCTGCTATATTCTTTCTTTCTTCCACTCTTTGTTTTCTTTATTTAAATCGTAAACTTCATGTAGTCAGGATCATTTGTTTCCTATAGAAGCATCAGTGGGATGTGATCACATTTCAGAGAAGTACTGTAACACAAAATAAAAGTAGAATCTTCTGAGTAAGCACCACATACTGGACATTCCCCTTCTAGTATTCAAATTAGACCATTTCTAAGGACTTCCAATGTATTCGGTACAGAAATAGACTACTGTCCAAAATATTAAACTGTCATCTTTCATGCTCTTACTTTCTACTGTATTAAACCTCTCAATAATTCATTTAGTTCCCTGGTTAAGTCATGATACTGTTCCACTGAGATATCCCATTACATTAGAAGAAAAAAGTTCATTTGAAATGTATGTCTTAGATTCTTTACATACGATAGAAGCCATCTTGCTCCACTTTGTTTTGTGAGTGATGGTGTTTATTTTATTACTATAATGTTAAGGGGAGCCATAAGTGTTTAGTAAGATAAGCTGTGCTGTATGCTATATCTATGCAGAAAAAGGAGATCCCTGGCTTAAGAGCGTTATGTTTAGTTGTAAAAAAAGAGAGAGCAAGAAGACACTTCTCACTCAAGTGGATTGCTTCATTAATGTAGTTAACATAGCTTCCAAGACCAGTCAGTGGTAACCCTTGGTATGTCTGTGCAAGTCTACAGTATGCTGCATAGGCATGCCCCAGAAAAATCTCATCTGTTTTACAGATTTTAGATTTCTGCAGTGTCCTGACTTTATAGGCTTAATTCCTATACTGATGTTTATCGCCGATGGAGTGTTCCAGAATTTTAAAATGTGATTTGATTTCATAGAAATGTTATAAATATAATTTGAAAGCTTTTATTTGTAATTAATACTTTTTCTTTCACTTTTAATTACATTCCAGATTCTATTTTATTGCAAAATCACAGAATGACGCATACGCATTTCACAAATATAAAATTAAATTATGAAGCAATTTCATAAAACAAAATTATGAGTTGTTCTTTCTTGTCTTTTCAACTTGGCTAATAATATTTCCTGTGAACACAGAAATAAGTTTTTAACTGGTCTCAAAGACAAGAACATCTGTAGTGCCTCTGCTGCTTCATAGTTCTTTCATTATTCCCTGAATGACAGAAAATATTTTAAGTGGTTAGAAGAGAAGTAAAAGTAAATATCAAAGTGCATTGTTTCAGTAATACAGTACCTTTCTCCAAGCAATCATAATGAATTCTTTGTAAATTATGTATCCTAAATATTTTTCCAGAATTTAGTAATGGACTTTATGCTCAAATAAAATTCCAGATCCAGTGCTTAATGGGGTTGTAGGACCTCTGAGATAAATAATTAATTTTCCTGCCCAGAGAGGTTGTGGAGTCTCCTTCCCTGGAGACATTCAAACCCCGCCTGGATGCGTTCCTGTGTGATGTACTGTAGGTGACCCTGCTCTGGCAGGGGGGTTGGACTAGATGATCCTTTGAGGTCCCTTCCAACCCTAGAATTCTGTGATTCTGTGATTCTGTGATTCCTAAAATTCTTCTCACATTTTTTTTCAAGAGCAATGATTTTTTGAAACATGAAATATACATATTTCAATATATATTTTTTTTACATCTAAAGTAGATAATTGGTTGCAGTACTACTTAATTACTGTACATGTTCCCCTCTATATATGTGTTTTAAAATAATCTCTCTGAGATGCTCCCTGAGGATCTTCACTAATTTGCCATGTATTGGGTGACCTGAGTCCATTTCTAAATTTTCTTCAGTTTATACCAAAATTTTATTTAATTTAAAATGGATTTCTTTGTTCTCTTTAGCTATTATTTTTGGTAAATATCTTGGAATAATTATATGATGACAATATAGGTTTTTAATAAAAAACATGCAGTTGAAAAAGGCAGCATGATATAACTGAAGCTATGCAAAGGAAATTCAAAATAATTTGTTGACAACTTCAAAAAGATGTAGCACTGACTTTTTAAATACTTTTTCAGAATGAATCTATTTCTGGAAAAAGAGATGGAAAAGATAGAGAATGAATTATTTCTTTGGAAATGGAAATATGAAGAACTGCGACAAAACAAGCTGGAAAGCATGAAACAGGTACTTTAGCAGTACATCTATATCACGTGGATTAAGAAACAAAATTGAGACTTCTGATTTCTTGCGTTGTAACTAAGAGCAAAATTGTATCTAGGGTTTATGAAAGTGATAAATCAACCATTTATCAAAGATTCATTCCCATGACATGGGTGTAGGGACCTGGTGAGTGTTTGTGGAGAAGGCCAGTCCTGGCACAGTGAACAAATGCAGCTGAGGAGGCACCGTGCTGGGGAGCTAGGAGAGCAGCAGTAGCGTGGCTCCCTAGACTCACAGGAAGGGACCGGCCAAAGGTGCTGATGCTCCATGCCTATGTTTGGTGAGGCTGGTAGCCCTGCTGTACTGGGAATGGTGGAGTTGGAAGATTTTACCACAGTAAAATGAAGAAGTGATTTTCAGAGTGGAAAGCTCAGGATGCAGGTTGATAAGAGCAAGAAATATTTCAGGAATGATGAAACAACATGAAGGGACATCTGCCTCAAATGTTGGGATAGAAATGCATGCATTCTGGGAAATGAGCAGGAAGGATTAGGGCTGTATGTGGTTACAGAACTACAATATGGTTGGAGCAATGAAGATACTGTGCTAAGTTCATGCAACTGGAGTACTATAAAGGACTTCACGAAAGACTGGCAAAGAAGGGTTGAGGGGATGGAAGTTGCCCTCCAATCTATAACCAGCTCAGGTATTTTGAGCTCTCTTGCAGAATGGACGATAGCCAGACTTGTGGCTCAGTATCAGAGGAGAGGCCAATAAGGGTGACATTGTGGTGGGAGTTTGTTACAGACCAGCTGATGAGGAAGCAAATAAGGTGTTTAAAGAACTCTAGTCTCTGAGTTGTAGACCCTGGTTATCACAGGGGTCTGACTGTCCAGCTGCTAGAAAGGCAACACAGCTGCTGCAATCAAAGAGATTTCTGAAGGGTTTCAAGAATAGTTTCTTGCTGTATCAAATGGACCAGCCAGTGGCGATGCATAGCTGGATCTGCTGTTGACTAATATGAAGGAAACTAGCTGGGGATGTGATGGTGAATAATTTCCTTGTCTGTAGTAACTTTGAAATAGTGATGTTTGTGTTACTGAAGGAAGTGAGAGAGGCAAGCAGCAGAGTACACGCTATGAACCGAAGGAAAGCAGGATGTTAACTTAGTCAGGGAACTGTTGGGTAGGATCCTGTGGGAACCAGCTCTGACTGGCAAACACAGAAGTTCATCAAAGCTGGAAGGTCTTGAAGTACAGGATTTTCCAAAGTGCAACAAAGGTTTGTCCTAATACTCAGGAAAACAGGTAAATGTGTAAGGAGACTGATTTAGCTTAGCGAGGAACTCTTGGTGGAGTTCTGATGACAGAAAACAATGTACTTTTATAAAGGAGATCAGCCTTCAAAAGAGTAATATAAGAACATCACCTGATTATATAGGAATGGAGTTAGGAAAGAAGTGTTCATTTAAATTCAGGTTCATGAATAGTAGAATAAGAAATATTTTTGTTGCAGCTTTCAGGATTTATCTTCCAGAACAATAGGTTGGGGACCTCTTACATACAACAAAACTCAAAAAATGTAGCTGTGTATCTAACTATAGTTAGAGAAATTAACATTTCCTACAAATTTAACATCTTAGATTTGGAATAATCCAGGAAAATTAATTAGCTTTCTTTTCATGTATTGGAGAAGATTGCAAGCCATCTCTAAAATTCCAAGTTTTAGTTTCAAGGTGGTACAGAAGTAAATGTAAATTCCTTCATAGGTGAACATTCACAGCAACATCTATCTGTCATATTTGAGTTCATTCAGATTTTAATTATATTCAGCTTGCTCATTAAGTAGCATTTTAGCTTGTCATGCCTCCGCACAACAGGGGAAGTCTAGATTTAGCTAATTGTTTTGCTTAAGAAATGTAGTCTTTGTGTTTTATAACACTGTCAACAGGAATAGAACAACAAGAAGTAAAAACTTGCTGAGAATTGATTGGAGATTTATCGATTCCAATTTTTATGTATGTGCATGCATAAACACATATGTATATATATGTTGCTGCTTTTTTCTTGGGAACATGCTAAATTGTTTTAATTGCTAACAGGAGGTAATATTTTGAGCATTAAGTTTGTCTTCTAAGATTTATAAGACTTATACATTTAGTTTTTACAGGAAAACATTGTTCTTGATTAATGCAGTCAAAGTGAATTAAACCCCTCCTTGTGGGGATTTTTATAAGTGAAAATTCTTCTTTAATTGACAAAAAAAATTATCTTAAGTGCCAGTGATGTGTGTATGGATGTCACTTACTATATATTACTGTTGAGAAGTGGATACTGGAACATCATGCAAGGCTTTTGACTGAAAAAATTGAAATTGAAAAGTAGGAGAGCACAGACACATACGAGGCTAGGCATGGAATCTGATTCACAATACTAAATCACGAAAGAATTTCTAGATTAATAACAGATTGATTATTACCTATGGATTATTTTCATGTCCTTGACTAACAGTTTTTTGTTTCAGTCATGCATAAATTAATCCACCATTTCCTTTGGTAGATCATCTGAGAGCCCCACTGGGAATGTGGAAAAAAATGCTTGGTTTGCAAGTGACAGTACCACTGCACATTAAATCATTTTTAGGAATGGTTAGCTCTGCTAGCCTTTTGGAAGTTTGAGAGATTATGTGTAATGTTAAGATCTTGACAACTGCCAAGATTTGAGTATTAGTGCTCCCAGTAACTAATTAGTTTCTGTTAAAAGATGAGTATCCACTTTTGAATAAAATAAATATGGAAAACCTTGGTGATCTTGATAATCATATTTTAAAAAATTATGCATTCTGCATCAATTTGGAAATTGTTTTCAATGTACTGAGTTAACTAAAAAAAAAACGAAGTGGCAATTTATGTTTGTAGTAACTACAAGCATTATACATAGCTGTGTGTGATATTAGCATTGAATTTGTCCTGTTTGGGGTCATGAATTAAACCATTTTAACAGATACAACAGGGAGTTGCTTTTAGTGTTGAAATTGATAATTTCCTTTTCTGTGATAAAAATTCTGCTATCTATTAAATAGTGAAATAAGAAGATAAGATTAACACTAGGAATCTTATTGGTCAAATCTTCACTGATATTTGACAACAATGTTTCTTTATTTGCAAGCAGTCTAATGTCATCTGGTTTTGCACATGTTTATGTCCGTTTCTCTCAGGACACTCAGAAGACCTTTTTAATTTAGCTTTCTCTGGCCTTTCCTTAATTTCAAGTATTCTTTCATTAGAACAGTTTCAAACCAAGAACTGGCTGTTCTTCTTCAAGATTACATCCTCACTACAAACTAGGGCTTAAATTTTACCTTACTTGGATGACTAGATAGTGAAAATTATGTCTTGGCTTTCTTTAGAGAGCTAGTGAATTAAGGTGTGATGTCTGCCAAATATTTTTCTAGGAAGAAAGGAGGAATGAAAGCAGAGTGTTCCTTCCTTACACTTTGTGTTCATTGCAGGAAAAATGTGTTGTACTATCTCAATCCTATCTTGTAAATTATTGTGAATTTGTGGCCTAATAATGTTGTCAGTATCAGAGATCATTAGATACATTAACGGCTTTTGAAGAGACCTATTTATAAGCTTGTTACATAATACTCAGTCCATATGATCACATCTTAAACTAAGATTTATGTGTCTATGTTTGTCAGCTGTCAAAAACATTTTGTACGTACTGGCTAGTTACTAAGCTTCAGTTTTACTTTTAGAAGAGCTTCCAGCTCTTAGTGGGATACTAAATCAATTAATACTTCCTATGCCTTGTTTTTCACACATATTACAAATAACTTACTAGCACACATAAAACATTTAGTTATTCTTAAAAGGGGGGAAGCAGTTACTCAGTATAAAATTCTATTTGCATTATTGTTGTATTTGCATGAGAATCCAAGTTAGGGCAAAGATCAAGTCTGTAAAACCATTGAATAAATAAAGGGTATTGACACTAGATATATTTGTTTTTAAAGTAATTTTTGTAGGAAAAACTAGGAATCTTTAAGTTCTCTGAAAAACATGAAAATTTTTGCATCAATTGCATTGCTAATTGAGTGTTCTCAGAAATGGGCTATCCAGTTTTGTCAGACACACCTTAGTCTACAGATTAATTAACTAACCTTACAGTCTGAAACACACAAAAAGTCTTCGGGCTCTTTGTAAAACAGAGCAAATGCTTCGTGTTGCCCTGATGTTTGTAAACACAGAATTATAGTTAGCAAGACTGTTTTAGGTTTTAGAATACTCATTTAATCTTATAAAATTCACAATAAAACATTCTTGTCTACACATTTTGCAAGTCTTTCTCAACGTTTTATATCCGTCCTTGTAATTTCTGAAGGACATACTTTTCTGGTGGTTTAAAAGTTAAGTAAGATGGAATATTTACAAAGCAGTTTTACAGTATAATGAAAACAGTGAAAAAATGCATATACTGCCATATTCCACTGGTGTGCGCTGTAGACTTACAAATGTCACTATAGGCAGTGACTTCTGTGTTGTTTAAAATATTCTGCTAGCTGAAGTACAGAATGTGCCCTTACTCTACATTGTCTAATCTGTTGGTAACTAATGAGGGAAATTAATATCCCAGTTTGTGGAATATGAGACAAAATTTACATCAATTGGTACTTAAATCCTATTGAAACATCAGTATCAAAAGACGTATCCTTAGATGAAAAGGATCACAAGCAAAATTAACATTTTCTATCTTAGGCAGAGACACTTCTGTTCTTCCTCTTTTTTACAGAGTTGAAGGTAAGTCACCAGTACTGTTGATTTTGCACTAGAAGCAAAGAAATATCTTTAAGCATCTTTTAAAACAAGTGTTTTCTATTCTCTCTCTCACTATATAGATGTTTTACACTGTGTATTATGGCAATCTATGTATTGTTACTTAGGTGCATCGCTTTCTTAAAGAGAAGAGTAACAGTTCCCTACCTGTTGTTTCCTGGGTGGAGGAAACTTCACTGAGGCAAGTGAGGCTTCTGGATAAATCAAGTCTTCTACTCTCACTGTAGACATTTAAAAGCTCTTTAAAACAGAGCAGCTTTTTGGAGACTCAAATAACAGCTAGTTCTTGTTAAAGATTCTGCATTATTTCCACCTTTTCCAGAAATCTTTATTCTGAAATTACCTTTTAGTGTGAAGATGCAATAGAGCTGCTTACCCATGATCGCTATTTTCTTTCACTTAGTATGTATATGAATTTGAAACAGTAATATTCTGATAATATTACAAGAAATTTAGATACATGTAGTAGGACCATCTATTCTGTCCCATCTCTTTGCCTGACCCCAAAAATGCCTTCTGATTTCCCCCTGAATCCTGCAGAAAACAAAATAATTATCAGATATAAAACAGTAGCCTTAATGGCTATACTGGCTACTGTGAATTGTTCTGTTTAATTCTCACAGAATTGTGCAGAACAGCTATGCATGTTATGCATAGCTATCATATGAATAAAACAGTGTCCCCAAAATCAATTTGTAATGATTTTATTTACTACAGAATAGCCAGTAGCCTGTTTGAATGAGCTAAAGGAGTCTTTTTAATGTTTGATGTCAGAATCCTCAGGTCTTTAAATTATCAATAGGCTATTTTCTGAGAACAGCATCTGAATTATTTGAGAAGTCAAATGACTTTGTAGAGTGGAAACTCAGTGCAGTTAATTTTCCTGTTGTAAAATGTCATTGTTTTTAGACTAGATCAAGAATTTAGAGTGTTCCTTACTGGGCTTAATCCTTCATTTGTTTGAGAGGCTGGTGTGATTTTCATACTGAGTGAAGTGGGATGATGATGTTACCACATATCTGACTTGTGGTTTGATAAAAGTACTTAAAAAATTACTTTAGATATGCACATTTCTTTTTCCTGCCTAAATTACAATAGTTTATAGGTATTTTGAGAGTCAGGAAAGAATTCTGGGCATTGCTTAAGCAAGAATTCTTGTAGACCCTTAACTATTCTTTCTCTGTTTTCATAAATCAGGTATAATTTAATTTTAAGAGTTATCTCCAGAAATTATGTACTTAATGTGAATATTTTTCCTGTCCAAGATAAAGCACAGTTTGTGATGGTGCATAATGTCAAGTTTCCATTTGATTGCCTGTTTTACTAGATATGTAACTTAAAAAGTTCTGGTAAAATCTACTGTTTAATTGACTTTTTTTCCCCACATACTGGCTTCTAACAAGATATTTAAACTGTATTGAGCTGCACTTGCCAGTATTTCTTTGGTCTTCATTACATGTTTGGCAATTAAAATGCAAACCAAGACCAGAATTTTTTTATACTTAAGGGCATTCTGTTACAAATGAAAGATGAAAACTCATACTTGTTTCTCTGAGGAAATAAGTTTTGAAGAAGCATATTTGTGCGTACTGAAGCATATCTGTTCATAATGATTTCCTGTGAAAGGAATACCATGCCAAAACTGCATCATTTTTAGAGTTTTTTTTTTATCTGTTGGTCTGCCACCAGCAGAAAGTGAGGAAATATTTTGAAGATAAGGGAGGACTATGTACAGATGCACGCGTATAAATACGTGTGTATATATGTATTTGTATGTCTATATACATGAAACAACCTACATTCACCTTCTTGTGATAAATCCTTGTATTTTTTGAGTAAGGGTTATCATCTTGCTTTTACAGTGCTTAGTAGAATGTCTCATAGGGTATTCTAGTCCCTGAATTAGTTAATAAAAATAACTAATAAGGTTACTAAATACACAACAGATAACTACTTGAACTGAAGTAGGCTGTTATAGTTTGGACTACAATTAGATTTGTATACTGTTTATCTGTAAGAATCCCAAATTTTTAAATTATCTTTGGTAAATTATAGATAAATTATCATTTTTTTCTCAGAGTTAAGACAAAAAAATGTAATCAGTCATCCTTTTCCATAGAATGGAAGCTTCTTTTTGCTTCCAGTACAGTCTCTGTATATATGTTTCTACACACAGGCATACAAATTGACAAATCTTTATCTTTTGGTCGAGAAAGATTTGCATTAGTCAGTCTCAGCTCTCTAAAGGAGGTAATCTGTGTTTCTTATTTTAGGAAAAACTTTGTTGTATTAGATTTTGGGAGGAAAAAGATCCAAAAGACACCCCACACCACCCGAGTCCTCTCCCCGTGATAACACTAGTAACAGAAGTAAACTGACTTCAGATCATAAAAACTCTAACTGAGCAGCTTCAGCTTGGCATTGCAACAATACTTAGATGAAAAGAGAAATAATCAGAGTTTAATACAAGGTTTTAAGTGCCATTAAGAAACAAAAAAGAAAAAAAAGATACTTAGCAGAGGCTTATTATACCTTCCTTTGAAATATAAACCAAAATGTCTACAATTGAACATTTAAGCACACTGCAGAACTAGTGAGCATGGTTTTTTGCTTTCTTTTTTTTTTCTTTTTTTTTTTTTTTTTCCTTAAAGCTAAGATGTCACTGAGGCAAATTAAGGCAAATTTGCTTCAGAATGTTTTGGTTAATAATGATCCAAACCAGCTGCTCTGTGAGATTTCAAATTAAATTAGGAGATATAATTGCTATAATCCCTATGCCTAAAACAATCTTTGCCATTTACTTAGATTTTTTAACACTGTTTGTTTAATCTATTACCACTGTCACCCCTGCTGTGTTTTGTCATAATCCAATCAGCTGCAAGAAAAGCATGCTAAGGTTTGTAAAACAAACAAATCAATTTTTGTGTGAATGTGTGGAGCTCTAGTTTTCCCTTGATCAGTACTGAAGCATAAAGATTAAGGTGTGATTTATTTTTTTTTTTAAGAAATTAATCTCAGATATATTTCCCAACTCATTTGTTAGTTAATAGCAATTTTTACTTGTTTAATACCTGGATTAAAAATTCAACCTCTCCATGCAAAACCAGCCATACACTTGTTAGCACATTGGAGTTCTGATTCTCCAGATGAGTGATGACTTGTTGAGTTTTGAAAGTTTTGGTTGACACTTATCCCTTAAAAGTTTCAAACAATATTCTCCAAGGTATTTACTGAAACGTGAATTCTTTTCTTGACTGAGATTAGAGAACAGTTTAAATTCACCTAAACCACTGTATAATATTAATTTTGATTAGACTTGGCTGTAACTATTATTATTATGTTCATATTTAAGCAAAATAAAAAAAAGGAAATGCAGTTTAAGAATTAAGTTATATTAATCCCATCTCAAATATCACTTGCATTTAGGAATATAACAAATGAGCATGTAGTACATGCCATTATTACATAAGGTCATGCTTATTTAGACACCGATATTTTGCTAAACATAATACAAAAATTGATAATTTGAAGAGCTTGCAGTAAAAAGGATGTTACAAACAGATGCCCAGTACATCAAAAGGAGTTCAGATTCAGTCTCTGTTTCTAATTCTGGAAAGCATTTGCATCTGAGGGGTTTTGTCATGATTCAAAAAATAAACTTCAAGCCAAAAGTTTCTTAAAGGTTGCCTAATATTGAACTTATGAGTATATAGTTACTGAATTCTGTTGGAGCCAAGGCTTCAGCTTTGGCTTCTGCAGTCAGGAATTACTCTGAGGGTAACTTTCTTCAGATTTGTACAAGCAGGAATGAAAAGTATTTGACTTACGGACAATTTCAATGAACTGGGATATATTTAGAAGTGACTAGTATGAAAAAGAAGTAAGCTAGAATGGATCCCAAGTAGGAAGTTAATATTGGATAGCCTGAAAGACCATAACAAAAGGGGACTTTCTTAAGCCATGTAGTAAATCTACAGAGTCAAATTACTGAAGTAAGCTAGAGTAGCATTTTTAAGGTGCTGCAATGTAAGGCCAGTATGACCTTTCATGTAGTTGTCGGTACATTTTATAGCATAAGCATTACTTTTAAAATATAGCAAAATGATAAGAGTAAGAAGGTGATATATCTGAATAGTGTCTAAAATAACAAACACAGAGCAGGTGAGGGTGCAAGTGATCCCGACAAAAGTTCTGGAAGTAAAGTTCTTTGTCCCAGTCTGAGCCAGAGCTAGGGTTATGGTTGAGCAAAGAGAGAGCCTGGAGGTGCTGTTGGAGTGGGGCTGGAACTGGGCAGCTGAATGAAAGTTAGGACAGCCAAGAGATCTGTACTGTGAGGGCCTTTGTGGTGTGAGCCAGAGGTGGGAGTCTTAGTAGCAGTCAGAGCTGGAAAATAGGATTAGGATTGAGTGAAAGAGAAAACCTAGTAATATTGTTGGTCTTGGGGGTGAAGTGAATTAAAAAATAAAAGATATTAAATAAAATTTGAATATGAGTCAGCATTATACCCTTGCAGCAAAGAATTGTAATGGTATCCTGGGCTGCATTTGGAGAAGTGGTACCAGCAGGTCAAGGGAAGTGATCCTTCACCTCTCCTCAGCACTGGTGAGGCCACATTTGGAGTGCTGGGTCTACTTCTAAGCTCCCCAGTACAGGAAAGACATAGACATATCGGAGTGACTCCAATGAAGGGCCACTAAGATGATGAAGGGATAGGAGCATCTGTCATATGCATAAAGACTGAGGCAGCTGGAGCTGTTCAACCTGGAGAAGAGAAGTCTCGGGCAGATCTTACAAATGTTTGTAAATACCTGAAGGGAAGGTGCAGAGAGGACAGAGTCAGACTTATTTCGGTGGTGCCCAGTGACAGGACCAGAGACAATGGGCAAACACTGAAACACAAGATGTTCTATCTGAACATCAGGAAACACTTTTATACTGTGAGGGTGACTCGGCACTGCCACAGGTTGCCCTGGGAATTTGCTGAGTCTTCCACCTTGGAGATATTTAAAAACTATTTGAACACAGTCCTGGGCAGCAACCTCTGGGTTGCGCTGCTTGAGCCAGGGAGTTTAGGCCAGATGACCTTTGGAGGTCCCTGTCAACCTCAACCATTCTGTGATTCTAGGATGCCATTTGCAGAATGAAAAGAAGATGGGGAATTGCCAGTGGTAAGATATCCTGTACTTTTTCTTCAAGTAATAAAACCTTTTGGTACATATACTGTTGCCCATAATGTAATATAAGTCAATTTGATGTGTCTGCATAAAATCATACATGTATAAGAGTGCAGTATATATATAAAATGAGACAACATGAATATTTTCTTCTAAAAACAACAGTATAGATTTTAAGGGAACAAATTACTTGACAGACCATTTATTATTGGCAGTTTAATTATAATTATTTTTTTTCAGTAAGTAAAAAGGTTTCATTTATCACATTTGTCTTATGGGGGAAGAGAGGAAAACTTCAGGATGTTTCCCAGTGTCTTAAAAGGTAGGTTATTTGTAATGAAGAGTTATTACTAAACCAGCTTAACAAAAGTAAAACATTATGGCAAATTTGTCTAAATGTAGGAGGAACAGAATTCAGATATCTCATAGAGATTTCTTACCTTTTTTTTTTTTTTCTAATTTAGAAATCTAGATTTTTATTTTTCTTTTGAGTGGTTTCATTCTATCCAAGATGCAGCAAACAACAAGCAGCAAACCCCCTTCTGACAAGTCACATCAGCAGATGGCTGTCCCCATTCCCCACAGCAGGGAGTCTCCTATTGCTATTATTCACCACTTCCTTCTAGTGATCCTGAGTGGCTTTTCATCAACAGCAAGGGCAGCGAACCTGTTCTGAAAGTGCAAGTTATCTGTTTGGACATGTACTTTATTTCTCGTGTGAAAAGTCACCAGTTTCCAGCCTTCATCATCATGGAAGTTTCTACTTTCCAGCTGCTAAACATAGGCTCTTCATGTCCCTCCCCTACAGTTGAAGATTTGGCCTTTTGAAGCTGCAAGGTCTCAGAGAAGTTCTGGTCCATCTGTTTCCCATCCTCTCTCATGCTGTGCAGTCTGGTGTCCTCTTTCCACAGCTCTTTCACAAGGAAGCACAACCCCTTGACAACTGTACACCTCCTGCAGGCTTGGAGACCATGTGCTTAGCAAGGAACTCACAGGACTCACTTCCTGTAGCCTGACACTTGCAGAGCTGCATCTTCCATCTGAAGCTCCGAGTCCGAGAGTCTGACAGTGAAGGGATAGTGGCTCCTTATATGGCAGCAGCAGGTACCCACAAGTTCCTGAGGGTTCCCATGAGTCCCCCAACAGTCTTTGACAAAGTGCCCAGAAACTCAAGAAGAGACCTAAACAAGAATACTTTCATCTTCAACCTGGAGAATGTACTCACAGTGATTATTTCTTCTAAGCTACTTAGAAATTCAGTGAATACAAATATTGATGCTAAAATTCAGGAATGGTTCTTACACAAGTGTTTTTTGAGGCATGTAGATGTATGGCCTGCTACCTTTTTGACTGTAAACAGGTGTACAGCATGAGAACTCTCCAACCAGGAATGGTGATAAAATATTAAAATATTTAAGCAAAACTGCACTGAGAATGACCACTGAGATGGGGCAGATATTCTGTTTTATTTTGTAAGGTGGATGAAGATGGTCATGTTTAGTTTTTATTATTTTCTTTATTTTCACTAATTAAATTTGCATATAGATGACGCATTAGTGCTCAACATAATCACATGTACTTTTTAAATATATATGTGATCAAGAAATCAGTTTTATCTGTGACTTCTTTCAGCCAAAACACACCTTGCTGATAAGAAAAGTGACAAATATTTGTGTGGACTAGTAATGTATAAGGTTTGCACCTTGAACTGCAGATTGCTGATAACAAAGCACATGGTTCATTTTTCATGTGCATTAGTAACTTAGTTGATCAGGACATGTGGACATTTTTGACATACTGCCTGGCTATAAAAATTAATAAAACATTTATGTATTTGTTCGCTTTACACCATGGGTGAAAGGCTCTCAGTTTCCAAGATAGCCTACTAATGGTTTACCATTTCACTTATATCTCAATAGAACCGTTTTTGTATGCAAGAAGACTTCATTCTTCAGTATTCTTGTCTGGAAAAATTCTGTAATGTTATGTAGCTATTAGAATGCATGTCATCATCCCTTTCCCCCTGGATACATTCACTAAAATAAGGGACAAGAGATGTGTGATTTTTCTACTTAGTGTATGAATGTTGATTTCAGTATTTCCAGAATATATGCCTATTATCACATTATGGGTTTTTTTGTTTTTTCTTTCTTTTGTTTTTTCTTTTAATATGAGAAAGCAAACCAAACAAAAAAATCTAATGGGAAGTTCTGTGTTCTGGTGATTTTTTTTTTCTGTTTATTTGAGTTTTTAAAATTTAGTTTATGATTGATAACTCCTTTTGATATCAGTTGGTCTTCTGGAAAGTGGATTTTCATATTAGTTTAGGGGTTAACACACAGCTGCTTTGCATAAATTGTTTGCTAGTCTGTAGCTTCTGATTATGTACACTAATAAAGTGGCAGCAGTACTTCATAAAGTTTATGGAAGCTTAACTTAAGAAAAAAATTATATTATTGTTGCCATAATAATACCCCATATCTCTACCTCCCTCCCTCTATCTGAAAAATGGTTAACCGTTTGAAAAAACAGTTACCACCAAGTTTTGGTCATTGGCAAGTATTGTTATTGTAGACCTTTTTTTGGCCTGACAATAGCACAAGTGCAGAATTCTTTCTCCTACAGGTGTATCCAGGGCAGATTTTTTGTCTTTTAATTTCATTTAAAGGACTGAGGTTTCAGGAGGAACCCAACTACTTCAGTTTTAAATCCTGACTCTAATCATCAGCTTGGTCAGTTTACCTGACAGATTTACTGTTCTTCTCCATCAACATAAAAATCTACCTTAGAGGCCAGTGGGGATACAAAATTTTCTGTTTACTAAATGTTATACTAAATCAGGGGGAATCTGAGATAGTAGGGTTCTAAGGGGTATCATGTAATTGGTAATGTAAATATAAAAATAGACATTATGTGGAAGAAGACACAGCTAAAATGGCACAAAATGTATAATAATAAAAAAATAACTACACTCTTATTTGTTGTTACATATTCAAACATTCATAGATTTTTTGGCAAGCTTGCAAGAACATCTACTTGACAAAATTGTCCTTACATCTTATGGCTCTCAGATATTTCATTTATAGTATGTGTTTGTATATATTTATTCTACCAGTCCTTTCTAGTTCTAACTGGTTTCCTAGACATTTTTTGCAATGTCTTGTTTTTAAGGCTTGGAAATGTGAAATAAGTAAGCAGTACTGTACAGTTTGGGAGACACTGGCAGTTTGGGTATTTCTCTAGTCTCAATCTTTCTACGAATTGTGGTTACAGTGAAGAAGGCTAGCATACAACAAAAAGCTTAGTCATTTGTTTAGTCATCTTCCTTATTTTTCCCAGCTGAAAAATGTAAATACCTCTTTTGTTTAATAGAACACAAAACATGAAAAACTTCCTAATCTTACAGTAAAAATGACTGCATGATATGTTGGTATTCTCTTTCCTGATCTCAGCAGTTTAGATATGCAAAAGTAGTTAAACTGAAGTTTTTAATTATTTTCAGATAATTGGTGAAAGTAGAATTTTGGACAGGTATTATGGATAACTTTCTCTTATACTTGTTGACAGAAAAACTTTATTCCTTGAGTGCATAGCAGATTCTCCTGAACAGTCAGTGGTTGATGTTAAACAATTCTTCATGTGAATTCATTGTTTTAAGTAGGGCTTCACCAAGATACATTATGTTCCATCCAGATGTTCCATTCGAGACATGAATGCAGCAAACATCTGAAATATCAGGAGTATCGTGTGCTGATAAGCATGTTAATGTGGACTGTTAAAGCTGCAATAAGGATTATTAAAGATGGACACCATTCCTACTTTTTCAGTAAAGTGAATTTGTATTTAGTTTAATGTAGCACAAAGTCCTGATCAACTTGAACTTAAAATAAAAGCAGTGTCAGAATCAACATATAAAGATCTGTGAGATCAAGAGTAATTTTTCCCACCTCACTCCCAGAATTTTCCTTATCTTGAACTTCTTTATGCCTCTCTGCATATATCATTCATGATTGTTGTAAAGTTTCAGCCTTTAAGTTTTTTTATATATCTATGGACAACTTATATTCCAGCATAAATCACTTGTGGTAAATTAGTCATACACACAAAAGAAATTTCTCTGTTTGCAGATGGGGAAGAGGAAAAGAAATGTCAATAAATCAGCAACGTTACTTTTAATGTCACCATAATGCAATGATATCAGCTTGCAGCAGACAAACATTTGAGCAGTACCGTAAGGAAGAAATAATTGATTACTAAACATGCTGGAGCTCAGATACATGCATTGTTATGAATATAAGAATTCATTAAAAAGTTCAATTTGTTTCAAGGCTTGGTGTCTCAAGATACTGACAAACACACTAACATTTATCATGCTTTCAGTATAGTTTCTGATGGACTAAATGGTGTTCTTGGCAGACTTGCTCATAATAAGAAAAAAAGAAGAGTAAATTTATTTTTTCCTATATTGAATATTGAAGTACTTGTCAAATAAAAAGGTAGCCAGCATTTGTCTTCCCTTTCCTGTGAAAGGAGTGCTATGGATTCTGGTAGTCTTGATTACTTCTTTTAGATGAAAAAGGGAAAGAATTCTAGAAACAGTCACATATACTGTAAATAATCATTGCAAAACTGCCTAGTGTCACACACAGTGAGTAATAGTTTTGCTTGCCAGCCAGCATCACACCTTTGCGCAGCAGTGCTGGGCTTGGAAGCAGGCAAGCTGATGGGTTTCCTTTCAGACCTAAGAGCTTCTGCAGTTGTTAACAAGCTCTTACAGAGTCCTGGCAGGAGAAATCTCAAAACAAATAAAATAAATTAAAAAAACACTCCCTCTCCCAACAAAGTAGAGGGTATATTGAAAGTGATGAAGAGTCTTGGAAGCATTTCCTATCCACTTGGCTTGCTCACAGGAAGTCTGTCTCCCTCTTAAACCTTTCCTGAATGAATGTATGCAGTGGGGTGGAACCACTGCCATCTTCCAAGTTCTGTAGATGTATTTGACCTAAAATCAAAAGGGATTTCCAAGAATCAAGTTCAGCAAACTAACTGATCTCTTCTGCTCATATATGTAATCTCTTTGAAGATGCTTTTGTCTGCATCAGTTTTTTTCCTTATCTTCTAGTACAGACATTTATTGTCCCAGCTGTGTTCAGAGAGTATCTTTAACAATTTGATACTATTCCTTTTAGACCATTGATAAAAGCACTTCAGACCCAGTATTATAACTATGTTACAAATTGTAGGGATGTTTCACAACGCACTCTTAGTAAAGAAACATGATGCTTCCATTTGATGGTAGATTCCTCAGGCAGAGCTTGCTTTTTAATTTACTTGATCCAATCTACCTAGATGCCATATTCAAGGAAATTGCACTTTTATTGTTCCTTCTAGCAGCTGCAACAAATTTGATACTTTAGAAGCTGACAACACCTCATAAACAAACAATATTACTAATGTAAAATGACAGATTCTCAGTCCTTTCATTTCTTGTCATGTGCAGTAACTTAGGAGATGGCTGGCAAAATTGCACAGCAGTTGAGTTCTTGGCTCTGGCTTTGAAAAGGGCATTGAATCTGACATTTTTCGAGACGTAGTGTTCCTGTCTGAGTTACAGAAAAAGTACATTTGCTTCATAGATTTCTTGTGTTGAGTTTTGTGGGTAACTGTGGGGACATGATCTGTAAGAGTCGAATTCACTGATTTCTTTACAAAGATGTATAGTTATTTCAATAGGCTTTCTTTTTTAAGAGGGTAACATGATCCCTAATTCATAATCAACCTATGTCTCATTTAACTTTCAGTTCAATCTGTCTCCTTTAAGTTTGTAGAATAATTTGTAGTGTGCATGAGTGGAAATTACCTCCATGCACAATATAGTGAGGATATCAATAATTTTGAAAATGTGTATTCATTTGTCCTGATTTAAAACCCAAAAAAAAGCTCTGTGCAGTCATTTAAAGCACACAAAAGCATATTGATATTAAATTTCCATTTTTGATTTTTGCAAGCTGAAACAGATGTTTTACAGGTATTTGAGTGAGGCTGCCAGAGGCTTCTTTTTATTAGTTTAAATAGAAATCTTATCTCTCTGGGTCACAAGTCTGTAGGCCATATCTGGCTTGCCTGTAGATTATTAGTATGAAGACAGATAGCATTAGATAGACGTTAATGTTTTCTTGTGGTTGAGTAAGGTTCAGATTGTAAATAAATAAATTAAACTTCTGTTTTCAGTCAATTCTGCTGTGGAAAAGGCCTTGCATGTAATGTGAAGTACCTTGTATGAACAACTTTTCTTTGTTTGGAGAATATTTCTCAGAAAATGTTGAAAAGTGCCAGTTTTGGAAAAGAAAAACCTTTTGCAGAGAGAATTTCTAGTTGAACTAGCATTTATAATTTCTGGTACCATTTTAACTAGGATCAAATCAAACCTACAGCTTTTTACCATAATGCTTGTCTTCTGTCCATCTCTATTTTAAATACTTCCTTTAGAAAGCTGGAGATCATAATGCCCTGAGTACACTTTCCTAACTTTTCCCAAGTTTTATGGGAAGCTAACAAAACTTCGTGCTTAAAAAAAAAAACCAACACAAATTGCTGCTTTGTTAATCTCCCTTGCTCCTGAGGCGTGTGTGGAAAGTTTTCCATTTTCCATCTGAAATCATATTGACTGTTACATCTCCTCTTCATTATCCTATTAAAAATGGGTAGACAGCTTAATTTTCCTGCATCCTATTCCATCGTTCCTGTTGTTTTGCCTTAAACTGAACTACAGCATTAAGATTTTCCTGCTAATGAACTGTACCAGGAGGAGTTCCTTTATCAGTGTCTTTTTCTCAGGGCCTCCTTTTTTAATATTAGTCATAAAATATTGTAGGTTTGCTCTAAGACATAATTATCCAGTTTCAAAAGGTCAGTACACTGTACTTAATTTCCACCATTCACCTTAGCAATTACCCACTTCTCTGGCAGTTCCTTGACCTCACTCTATGCTTCCACCATTGTTCTGGTCTTCCTATTGAAAGGTAAAGTTCAGCGCAAGTTTGTGGATATACTTTCTGGAGAGAAAACATCCACATTTGAATGGAAAATGAAACATCCTGAGATTTTTCACATGTAACACTGAGTTACAAATTGTTTCTTTCACTTTTTGCTTTCAATTCCTTTATAAATCAGAATTTGTAGTTCCACCCAAGAGCATCTTTTCTGTTCATGTATGACAATGTATATTTTATGTGGACAAAAATCCTTGAAATTATTTTCAGTGTAGGTGTAAGATAGTTGTCACTGTTATTCAGTCAATTTGCATTTTTAAATTGAAGTTTCAGTAATAAATTTCAAAATTAAAATTAAATATTACTGTTCCTATGAAATGTTTTCATGTGAAAAGTGAAAGCAGACTTTAAGGCTGCAGTAGATTAATTTAAAGGCTATATTTTTTTGCATGTAATGAAGAGGGGGGAAAAAATTACAAACACCAGGTTCCCTTTAGAGAAACACAGGAACGTGTCTATGTGTATACATACATGCATACATGTATGTATTTATATATACATATATACCCACGGAAATTTAATTACGTCATTTTAAAAAAGCTAACACTTTTTGAATGTTTGCCTTGTGTTTCATTTTTAATAACACCTGGGTCAACTTCCTTACTGAGAAAAGTTCCTCTAGCTGCTCTCCTCATCTTGCTGCATTAGGTCTCACAACACTTATTGTCTCTGGATGCACAGTGTTAAGGAAGGCAGGTCTGCACAAATTATTTGCCTAATCGATGAGGTGAAATTCAGTCTTTTGAAACTGTGTAACATGGAGTAAATCAAAGGATTCTAGGGGTCCATTCAAGTTTGGTGAGTGGGATTAGGTCCTTTACAGACCAGTTCTAGTTGTACAGTTATGAAACAGTGTACAGAGCTCAGTAGCATATATAACTACTCTCTTGTTGTTTTCTTGTTTGTTTGTTTTGCTTTGGGTTTTTTTTTTTTAGGTTTTGTTTTATTTTTTAAGTGAGAGTTATTTTCCTTAGAGGCAGGGAGCTCATAATTGGTAAATAAATTTGGTGAGTTTTTTCACTTGAAAAACAAACAACATTCCAAATCTTGTTTCTAGAGGGAAACAGATCCTTGAAGCTGTCTTTTTGTTTTGCTTGGTTTTAATAAAAGCAATACATTCTCAAAAATCCAAGTTAACACCTAGCATTGCCTTAGTAAATGCATTTGATCTTTTCCAGAAGCTAAAGCACCAAGTTGTAAAAAGACCCTTCTTGTAACCTCTCAAAGAGGGCTGAGCAGACTTAGGTGAGTTCTGAAAGACCATAACCCTGCAAGATTTTGTGCATGAAATTACAATAAAGAGATCATGAGATATTAAATTTTGCTTGTTTTTCCTGACTTAATTCCAGACCTGATTTTTTGCTTTGCTTTAGTCTCCTCTCTCATTTGAGAAGAATGACATGAATGAGAGAGAAGCATCTTCTCAAAGTTTATATGTTTTACATTAATATACCTTCACCTCTTACTTAAAAATACAACTCCCAGAATCATAAAATAATTTAGGTTGAAAAAGACCTTTCAGATAATTGAGTCCAACCATAGATCTAACACTGCCAAGTACACCACTAAACCATATCCCTAAGCACCTCATCTACACATCTTTTAAACACCTCCAGGGATGGTGATTCAAGCACCTTATAGGACAGATTGTTCTAGTCCCTGACAACCCTTTCAGTGAAAAAGTTCCTTCTAACATCCAATATAAACCTTCCCTGGCACAACCTGAGGCCATTTCCTCTTGTCCTATCATTTGCTACTTGTGAGAAGAGACCAACACCCACCTCGATACTACCTCTTTTCAGGTAGTTGTAGAGAGTGATAAGGATTCCCCTCAGCCTCCTTTTCTCCAGACTAAAAAACCCCAGTTCACTCAGCCACTCTACATAAGACTTGAGCTCTAGATCCTTCACTAGCTTCATTGCTCTTCTTTGGACATGCTCCAGCAGCTCAATGTCCTTCATGAAGTGAGGGGCCCAAAACTGAACACAGGATTCAAAGTGCGGCCTCACCAGTGCCAAGTACAGGGGCGATCACTTTTCTAGTCCTTCTGGCCACAATATTCCTGATACAAGCCAGGATGCTGCTGGCCTTCTTGGCCACCTAGGCACACTGCTGACTCATTTTCAGCTGGCTGTCAACCAATACCCCCAGATCCTTTTCTGCTGGACAGATTTCCAGCCACTCTTCCCCAAGCCTGTAACATCACATGAGGTTGATGTGACCCAAGTGCAGGAGCAGACATTCTGCCTTCTGAAGTTGTACTGCAATTAGAAAAACAGTAGTGCAATTCTTGAATGAGATATTACTGCTGTGAGTGTATTTCATCTTTAAGGTGAACAGCAAGAGAATATAACATTGTTAAATTCTATTTTTTTTTTAAAAAAGTTATATCTGACCCAACTATTTTTAGGGATTCAAGTGCACAACTAAAAGCTGTAATAATACTGTACATTCACAGGTTTCTGAGGCCTTTGTAGCGAACATACAATTGCTTCTATTATGAATAATCAGTAAGCTATTAAGAAGTTTTAGTTCCTAATTAAATTAAGAGAGTGAAGCTAATTCATGGAACCAGTAGCTCAACTTGCATAGGAAATATTTTTCATACCTGATACATGCAGTACCCATACCACTGAAAGAGTTAAGAGTTGCTTAAATTGTTTTGAAAATAGGACTGAGTAACAAATCATAAGTAAAATTGGATTAATGTATGTCATTGGAAAAATATTGTAGACAGCAAATATTTTCCCTTTGTTTCAGTTTTTGTTCTGCAATTATCAACATATATCTTTACACATGTTTATTATTCTGCATGCCAGAAGTATGCTGCTTAAGGACTGTAATTACCTGATTAGATTATCTATTAATATAGAACTTAAAAATTCAGCAAAATTAAGGTAAAATAATATTCTTTAAGTCTCAATGAAAATAAATATGTACATTCTTCTTTACTTTAGGAAGATTAATTAGCAAAGTAGTTATCAACAAATATTTGGTTAGTAGTTTTCAGTTATTTTAATACTTTAAAAAAAAGAATTCTCCTTCATGGTCTTTTTAATAGCAATATTTCAGTTTTTAACTAAGTGAGTTAAAATACATAATTTCAGACATAATTAATTGTATTTTATTCAAGATCATATGCATTGAAAAGTTCATACCTAACAATGTGACTGGTCATTTCAGGAACACCTGTGTTCGTAAAACAATAGGGGTATCACAGCTGTTTTCTTCAATCTTTGTTATATTCATATGAACCTCTCCTGTGTGTCTTAAATGCAAATATGTAAATATTTGCAACATAGTTCCATCAAGGATAGGGTATGGAATATTCAGATTAAAAGCAGCCTGGAGGCAAGGAGAGACTTCTCTTTGCTGCTCTTTACAAAAGCTCATATCAGTTTGACATCCTTGAGTTCTCCCAGTTGAACTCCTAGAACCGGAAGGGACCTGTCGAGGCTTTTGGGGCGTGAGTGGGATTAGGAATACATTGCACTGATGTGGGAGACAAATACTGTCTCAAGACAGAAGGTTGATCTTTACAGCTGGAAGTGACAAAATGGCACATGATGATTTTGTGAAGTGGTGTTCTGACCTGAAATCTGAAAGCTGGGATCTAGCACCTCACTTTTTTTGCACATTCTTTACCAAAGAGAAAAAAGAGCAAATACTTCCTATGAGAGCATTATATGAAAAGTGTTATGTTTTAACACAACAAACTTTGATTACTCACCCTTTGAAAACTAGTATTTCAGAAAATTTGAGTTCTAGTTCTTTGCTGGATAATGATTTAAAAAATCAATATCAAAATTGTCTAGTCATGATGTTGTACAAGTTAGGATTTTTTTCTTACTTTATTATGAAGTTCTTTATGTATACCGTATACTATATATTTACATTTAACATTATTATAGCTTGTAGACATCTTTAGTGCAGTGAATTTAAATTTTACAGACACAGAGATAAGTTTAGCTTTGACATCAGATTTTGTTTGGAAGTCATCTTGTGTTTAATTGCCTGACTGAAATTAAAACTTGGATGGCTTTGTGATTTCTCTCTACTTGAAATCTGAAAGATTGAAAGATGAATTGGTATTGATTATTGTCATGGCTGTGAAAAGGTGAACTTTCAGGCTTAAAATTTTAATTGTGTCTTTTCACAGTTGCTTTGTAAGAACATAGAGCTTTTTTGTGTTTTGAATCTTTCATGGACACTGGTGAGATATTAAGCCTGTGTATTCATTTAGAAAAAATACATCTTTTGTGATTGTAGTCCAGTAGATGGCATTTGAACAACTATAAATCTACACAATCTGAAGGGGGTGGAGTAGTCTTTTATTGTTCTTCAACATGAGAAGATGAAGCTTGTGGACCTTTTATCTTCTTCTTACTTTACTCTGTCATTTGGAGAATCTTTTAGTTTATTGGATATATAATATTAGCTAGAGAATTATCTGGAAAAATATTATCATCATTAGTAAGCAATCACTTTTTATTTTCCATTGAATATGTTTCTTGTCTTTACTAGAGGGAGACTCAAAAAACATTTCTACTTTCCTCTGAAAATCTGAATGAGCTTCTTTAACTTTATAAATTTTCTAATTGCTTTAATTTGCTCAGAAATAAATTTGGAACAGACAAGTTTACTATTTGGTTTAGCTAGATAGTCATATTGTTACAATTCAGAGGGTATGAATTACGTTCCTCTGATGCTGTAACACTGCATTCTCTTTACTTCATGTTCAGTTGCTTTTCACTATTTGCCAGAAATTGATTTTATAATAAAAGTAACCAATATCTGAAAAAGTACACCTCTGACTCATTCTAAAACCCTGTTGACACAAACTTCATGTTTCTTCAATGCACAAGTGCCTTGCACGTTTGTGAGACTCTAGTTTTATCAAATAATTGATTTCAGTTCTCACAGAACTGAAAACTGTAAAGTTCTTAAAATTTTAACTTTTACATATTAACATTTATATTTTTTCATCTCAGTTGAAAGAACTGGAATCTTTCAATTTCAGTTTTCAATCTATTTAATCTTATTTTAATCTTCCCATAAGTAACAGTTAGTAACAACTTGTTAGGCATAAATACCTGTCAATAATAGACTTCTCCTAAATATCTGTTAGTACATGATAAATACCTGTTTTGTGCTATAAAAATATATTTGTTTTACATGTTTCTAGTTTGAAATTTGAGAAGCATTTCACACATTCATGACAAAACCTCTGTCTAGTTTTCTCTGATGAGTAAATAAAAACAGTTAGATAATTACTTTATATGACTTAAGACACCTGGTCCTCCTTCCAGAGACAATACACTCTCCTTTTTTTCTCAATCTCCACCTGAAGTTCTCTGTTTAACCAGGCCAGTCGTTTTCCCTGGTGGCTTGTCTTCCTACACATGGGGTTGACCTGTTCCTGGATATTTAAGAATTCCTTCTTAAGGCATGTCCAGTCTTCCTGGGCTTCTTTGCCCTTTGCAACTAAGTCCCAGGAACTCTGTCAATCAAACTTCTAAATAGGCCAAAATCTGTATATGTTGGAAGTCCAAGGTGGTCATTCTGTTAGTGCTCTTCGTTACCTCACCTAGTATTGAAAACTCCATCATTTCATGGTCACCTTGCCCAAGACAGCCACCGACCACCACATCCTCCACTATCCCTTCTTTGTTCACAAATAATAGGCCTAGCAGGACATTTCCTCTAGTGGGTTGCATTAGGAAGTTGTTTTCCACACACCCTAGAATCTTTCTAGACTGTTTTCTCTCTGCTGTGTTATATTTCCAGCAGATGTCTGGAAAGTTGAAATCCCCCATAAGCACAAGGGTTGGCGACCATGAGACTTCTGCCAGCTGCTTGTAGAATGCCTTGTCTGCCTGTTCATCCTGATTGGGTCCTCTGTTGACTAGGATAGCAGTTTCTAGTACTGAAGAGATAGTTCAGAACTTCTTCAGTTTAATGAATACTCATTATAGTCCTTTAAAAGTGTAAACAGACTATAACTGAAAATGTGCTGTTTTTTTTCTTTTGGGGAATAAAATATGAATTCTAACACTGTCAGACCAGAATCAGTCTCAATGTTATTTAAAGCAAACTCTTTTTTTTTAATTTTTTTTTTCTTAAATACTGTTGCTCCATAAATAGCAGGGAAAGAAATAAGATTTGATTACCAGTTACTATATTAAACCATTACCTATGCTTTACTTTTGTAAAGGTACAATTAATGTATCTCTTGTTTTTTTTCTTCTCAAATTCAAGTATTTGACTTTATGAAACATGTAGAACTTATATATTGGACCGATTCCTAAGATAAATACCTTACTCTAAGGTGAGGTCATTAGCCTGTAAAGAACAGAGGTTTTTAATCATATTATTTCTCTTTCTTTTTCCCTGTTTTGGTTGTTCTTCCCCCTATCCCAACCCTTCCCAGATGGAAAGGCTGCAGTTTGAGAATACTTCTGAATGGGAAAAGAAAGAGAGACTTGAAGCAGAAAAGCAAAGTTTGGAAGAAGAGAACAGAAGATTGCAATTGCAGGTAAAAGACATTCAGGGACTTGTGGAGATAAAAAATAAAGCAACACTAACTAAATCAAGTTGTGATCAAAATACACAAAGTAAGCTGCTGGTTAAAAATGAGGTATGTGCATTGCTTAGTTTGATTACTTGGGGAGTATTCCTGAAAAGAATTAGTTTCATAGTGTCAAAATATGTCCCTAAAACAAGTGTTCTGTGAGACAGGACAGCCCTGTCTGCATCTCAGACCTGGACAATAAATAAAAGATCAACAGCGTTAGAGGAAAGAAGGAATGTGGTAAACTCTTAATGCCTCAATGAACACTGTATTTACAGCAGCAAAAAGTTAGTGAGATAGAAACAGCCATCTGAGTCATCTCCAAATCAGTCATGGCATTAGAGACATGATCAGCCATATATGGAGAAGACTAGGGTTTGTAGAGTTAGCATATTTTTCAACCTTGCTGCCATTAAATGAAAAACAAGTGTTAAGGCAGGAGAGAGCGGCTTTTTCAAGGATTTCAGACTAACTCAAGTTATATCTTAGGTGGAACCTGTCTGTGCCTTTGTAGAGACTTCTGAATGCTGATGTTCAGCTTTTCTAATTTCTGAGGCTGTCCCTATCTATTTTGCTTAAATACCATGAATAACCTTAAAAGATTAAAAACAGTATCAAAATACAGATGTGAAGTCCTAATGTACTTGTCTAAATGATTTCACTTTGACAATTATCTTGCTCTTTAACATGTATAGCTCCACAGAATATAGACTTTGTGCAACCTCTTGCCACTTACAGTAGTAAATCACGCAAATTGAAGTTGTGAACATGAAAGTATTTATGTTTTGCACAAAAAGTGAGTCTTTAATATGATTCTTAGCTGGCAATATTTTGGTTTAAAATGTTTCCACATGCAATCTTTGAAAGGTCACCTTCTGTTGTACAAGATGAGCAGAACTGATTAAACAATTGAGATCTGACATTGTAACTATGGTTTTACTGATTGCACTTCTTGGAATGGAGAATGCCATTTAAATTAATAGCTGTATTATTTGTCAAGTAGCATGGCAACAAATGTTAAATGGATCTAACTGGTTCATCTAGGAAGGGATGAAATAGAAGAAAAAAATCATTGTTGATAATATAGATCAATATCCAAAACATGTTGTTTTCGAAAGAGATTTTCTATTTCATCTGTGAATATGGCCTTGAAACAAAAATATACATAAATTTTGAGGAATAATAACTTTTATATTATCTCTAATGATTATAAATATCTGGTTATTAAATATTTTATTAATTTAATATATTTTGCAGTGGACTTGTAGAGAATGTAGGTGTAAAGTGGTAAATTGTAGAGTTTGTGGATGTATAGACTATTTTTTTAAAAAAGTTTTATTTCCGTCTTGAATACATTAAGATTATAATGTTCTTAGGAAAAAACTCCATAGATTTCAAAAATGGAACGATGGACAACATGTATTTTTAAGATGAAAACATTTTAGTTTACCATCATTTAGAAAGATGCTTTTTAAATAATCAACATTTTATGTTTGATTTTTCAAAAGTAGGAAATAATTTTTTATTCCAGTGGTTTGAAAAATTGTCTGTATTTGGTTTACATGGCAAGGTTTTGGCCGCAGGGGGGCTGCAGGGGTGGCATCTGTAAGAAGAGATCAGGAGCTACTCCATGCCAGACACAACCATTCCCATCTGGTTCCAAAAGGAACTCACCATTGACCAAAGTTGAACTCATGAGCAGTGCTGGTAGCACCTCTGTGAAAACACATTTAAAAATGTGGAAAAAATGTGAGAGAAAATGTCTTGCAGACATCAAGGCTGGAGAAGAAGGAGGAAAGAAGATGCTTCAAGCACTGAAACAGCTTTCCCTGCAGCCCATGGAGGATTATGGTGGAACAGATTTCCATACTGCAGCCCATGGATGACCCCACATCAGAGGAAGTAGACATGCTCTGAAGGAAGTTGCAGACTATGGAGACCCCATGCAGGAGCAAGCTCCTGGCAAGAGTTGCAACCCATGGAGAACCCACACTGAAGCAAACTGTTCCTGAAAAACTTGTCCCATGGAAAGGACCCATTCTGAAGCAGTTCTTGAAGTACTGTAACCTATGGGAAGAACACACACTGGAGCAGTTTATGGAGGATCAAATCCCATGTAAAGGACCCCAAGCTGGAACAGGAGAACAGCATGAAAAGGAAGAGGAACCTCATGGAAAAATGAGGCAAGGAAGAGCTGTTGTGGACTGGCCCATAAACTGCCATTCCTCACCTCCCTGTGCCTATGGCCATGGAGAGGAAGTAGAGGAGTCAGGCGCGAGAGAGTGAAGTTGTCTTAGGAAGAAGGGAAAAGGGAAATGATGTTGTTTTTAGTTTCATCTTTGTTTCTCATGATCGTATTCTATTTTTAATTAGTGATAAATTAAATTAATTTTCCCCAGGTTGAATCTGTTTTCTCTTATGAAAGTAATTTATCTGAACCCATGAGCCTCCTGCCCTGTAGAGGTGATGGGGTGAGAGAGCAGCTGTGTGGGCATCTAGAAGCCAGCCAAGGTCATCCTACCACAATGTAGATGTACATGTTTAGTACACATTTAGTATTGGACTGTAGCTTCCATAAAAGAGGTTTAACAGTATGAATAACTTGATATGATAGTTTACTAAAGGATATATTCTAATCATAAAATAATAGAAGGTCTAGTTGGAGCAGATCTCTTCAGTCATTCAACCTCATCGATGAGACCAAAGTGATTAAACCTGTTATTCATAGAAATGTAAAAAGTATGTTCTATACTAGCTAGAATATTTCTTTCTCAGTGCTGTCTTGTCTTGTATTTAAAAGTCACTTGAGGCTATTTGTGGCAGACTGAATATCTTAACATATATATGGGAGATAAACACCTATTTTACTATCATCCTTGCAATTATAGATGTTTACAAAATGCAATGTCTCCACTCAAGCTTTTCATTAAGCAGTAAATTACATATTTATAACAAAGAGAGAGGTTTTGCAGTTCATAAAAAAAAATATTTCGTCTTTTTTTTCTTATGAAATTTATGAAGCTAGTATTGTGGGTTTTTTTCCCCATTCTTCATTATTCTATATATAGATTTTCAATTCTCAGTGCGATCAAAAGAAAAATTAAGAGAAAATAAAAGAAAATTTTAACTTCTTAACTTTATTTCACTACCTCTCTCCCTTTCTTCCTGCCAGTTGTGAAAATTTGCTTTTAAATGCCAGTTACCTTTTTTATTTTGCCAGGGTAGCATGAGACTACTTGCACATCATCAGAACAAAAATTCACCTAATCCTGCATCCTATTTCTGAAATTCACCAAAAATGGGTATTTATGAAAGATTTGCTAAGAGAGAGCAAAAATATTTTCCCAAACCACTGTTATGACTTCTTAGCAATTTATGAATTACAAAGTTCCATAATGAAAGTGGTGTTTTTCAACATTAATACTTCTTATTGAATATTTCTTGGGTATTTTTTGAAGACATGTAAACATTTAACACTCACTTTAACCTGCTGTGAAAAATTATAAATTTTTCTGTACATTGGGTGAAGTATTTTTGTTGTTTGCTTTAAATCTGCATCTGCAATTTTATGATATTGGAATAGAAAATTAATTCAGTTCCCTCTTCCTCCATGCCACCTAACCCAGGATCCTACATGTCAATTCAATTTGTTTTTTTCCATTCCAACTGAAGTATCATATGCCAGTAATTCCTTACCATCAATCACTTATTATTTCTCTAAAGTTCCAGTTCCAGATATGGGNNACGATGACACAATAGTAAACAGAAATACACTATTAAACATGTTAATATATGACGGGAATAATTATATTTTCTGTTATATTTATTATTCTTTTCCTAATAGCTCTTAATTTTCTGTTTACTTTTTTACTGCTGTTGTACAATATTTTTCTAAAAACCAAAATCTGATATTTTTGAATAAGGGCACCTTTTATTATGGTAATATCTTATTTTTAGTGATAATAGTAAACTCAGAGCTGCACCTCTAGCAGTAGAATAAGAATTGTGCTGTGATTTTCATTACCTTATATTTTTTCTTTTTTCATCACCAAGTATTGAAGGCTTTCACTAGTTTTAATCCCCTAGTATCTTTGCTTCTGTTTGTATTTACCTAGCTTCCTAAATTTTTTTTTCTGTGGCTGAAACTAAGCATGATTCCCTTTGGGTGTATACTGACAGATATACCTACAGCATGGAAACTTATCATTTATTCCTCTCTTTTTCTCCTTTCTCCCTTTTTTTTTCCTAATTTTATAACTAGGTATTCCAGCATGTGAGGGCCTTTTTTTTATCCCCAAAGTCAGCTGTTTCTTTAAGAATCATTGTGGAAGGCCTTTGTTAAATGCCTTTTGAAGGCCTACCTAGACCTCTGACCCAGCAGAATCAATTTATTGACTCATTCAGAAAACTGAAATAGATTTATAAGACCTAAGTTTTCTTGCACAAAAATCATTTTTATTCTTCTTCAGTATATCATATTTGTCCATGTGTCATTTTATTTGTAATCAGGAATGTCAGTTTTTCTGCTACAGGTTATTAGGACCTTGGGGTTTTTTTTTCTCCTCTTGAAGCATTTTAATTTTTTTTATAATGCTGGCTGTTTTCTAGGCCTTCTGAAATCTTTAATGACATATGTGTTCCTAGAGTTTTTTAACTATCTATTTTGTCTGTTTGGTTCATGACAATGTTAAATTTAAGACAGATCTTATGATGTAGCCCATATATAAAATACGGGCACAGGATTATTTCCATGCTTCTCCTGTGTGAATAGAGGAAATGCAAGTAGCTCTCATTTCCTTCATTTTTGGATAGATTGCGTAATGGTGAACGGATCATCAGATTTCTTGCTGTTGATTTGTTTGAAAAAGGGTTAGTAATAGTTTTTATAGCTTCTGTAAGTTGTTCCTCATATCCTAATTCACCTGCCTTATTCTACTTTTACAAAGAGACTGCCGGATTTTAAGACATTTTGTATTTCTTTGTATACAGATAGTTATAATATATCATGTACAATATTTTATATAGTTCCCTTTATAAATAAATGCAGTAGACTTTACCTCAGAATATTTTCCTCCAGCCACCTTGAAGAGGCTTTTACCTTTTACCTTTTATGAGACAAATATACATATGAGAAATTGGTTAAATTTTGTATTGCCCTATTCTCAGCCTTCAAAGTGTTTTCAGACTATTTGCCAAAATCTGTAATAAAAATAAAATTCAGATCTTAATTTTTTAATAATAGGATGAGAGGAAATGGCCTCAACTTATGCAAGACAGGGTATTAGGAAATACTTCTTCATGGAAGGGGTTGTCTGGCACTGGAATAGTCTTCCCAGGGTAGTGGTTGAGTTACCATCCATGGAGGTATTTAAAAGCTGTGTAGATGTGGCACCTGGGGACATGGTTTAGTGGTGGACTGGGCAATGGTGATCTCAAAGGTCTTTTCAAACCTAAATCATTCTATGATTCCAATTCTGGTTCTTTCCCCTCATTATTTTCTTGATTCCTGAAATAAGTTCTTTACATTATTGCAGATGATAGAAAGTCTGGAATTTTCCCTTTTATTTTTTCTCTCATGATTAAGTTGTCAGTTGGTAAAGGAGGATATCTGCATCAGAGCGTGTTGATGCTCAATACAGTTTCAATACTTTAAATTCAGCTTGTCAAATCTGACAGTTTCAGTGATTAATCTTTTCAGTTAAGTAGAAACTTTGGCCCTATGTGGAATATCTGTAGGATTGTGTCAGTTGGCAAGGTACTTCTTAAAGCTACTGAATATTTGAAATTAGTTCTGATTAACTTCTGACTTGTGATCTCTTTGAAGTAGAAGACTTTCAAATTCACTTGTTGACAAATTCATTTTTAAGAAAAATAAAATAAATAAAAGAAGACAAGAGAAGCTAATTCAGGAATTCAGCCTTCAGTTTTGGACATCTTGTAACAGTCTTGGAAAAAGAGAGGAAGGGATAGTTCTTCAGCAGTATCCCTCTTCAAAATGTGTACTCATGGGTTTGAACTGTATTTTGTGATATTTCTTATGAACTTTGTAAATTTCAGTTCTTAAAATAGCCAGCAGCAGATGTTTGGAATACCTTGTGCTTTGTCTTGCTCTGCTATGCATACTTCATTTCTTTCAGGACCACTATCTTGCAATATTGTGCTCATTGGGAAGATTATTGAGTTCTTCCTGAACTGCCATCTCACTTTCTAATCCTTTTAGCCAAGTTTGTGTAGAAGTCACATCTCTATAGAAAGCTTCATTACATTTCTTATTCCTTTTTGGTTTTTCTTATTTTTTTTATTATTATTTTTGGTTTATTTATCCCAGTATATGGAAAGAATCATGTAATTGGAAGCAGTCTGATTTTGGTTTGGCACTTGTATTTTGTGCTCATTGAGATAGTGTTGGAGTAACTTAGTCTATGTAATTCTAGTTAAACTCTTAGTTACAGAGGATTGTTTTTTCTTTATACTACCATTTTTATTTCCATGTTTTTCAGAGGATATATCTCTTCACTGAATCCTTATGTAAAACAAAACAAAGCAAAAAAAAAACAACCAACCAACCAAAAAACACTCCAGGGCTTAAGAGTTGCAGGAAAAATCAAGTCTTGTGCCAAAGAAGATAACAGAAATAACAGCTTTTATTATGTTACAAGATAAAGTCATTTTGTCTAGAGATTGCTTCAAAACAACCCTTGTTATTTGAGTGCATTGGAGCCAGATAGTCCCCAGATGGCATAAATATTGATTTGTAGAGCTGAACACCTCTTGTTTGACCCTGTCACTACCTATATGCTTTGCTTTTCTCAATTTAGGGATATTGACCTCCCTGTCTTTCTCTGTTTCAGAAAATTTTTGAGGAAGAAAAATAATAGTTGATATAAAATAGCCAGTTATTTCTCTATCAGATTTTAAAATCTTTTTTTTCCTTTTTTTTTTTTTTTTAAGATGGTCTGACCAGAATTGTGTTTAATACTTGATTATGATAAAGGTGGTTCTTTAAAAGATAGTGTTGTACCTAACATCTGTCCTTCTTAACACAGAAATATTGTGGAAGAAATTATTCTATTTTATTTTTTATGTAAGTGAAGAATATTTGGTACTTTTAGTCTCTTTGTTTAATTATAGTTGAAAAGTGGATATGTTAAAAAAAACCAAAACAATTTCAAGGTATTCTTAATCTGTGTTGTCATATAACATACTTGGAAAGTAAAAGAAGTAATCTTCATAATTTTTCCTTTGAAAATACCCTAAAGTTCCTGAAGGGGGCCTACAGGAAAGCTGGAGAGGGACTTTACAAGGGCATGTACTGATAGGACAAAAAGAAACTTTTAAACTAAAAGAGGGTAGATTTAGATTGGATATTAGGAGGAAATTTAGATTGGATATTAGGAGGAAATTCTTGACTGTGAGGGTGGTGAGATGCTGGAACAGGTTGCTCCAAGACATTGTGGCTGCCTTCTCCCTGGAAGCGTTCAAGACCAGGTTGGATGGGGCTTTGAACAACCTGGTCTAGTGGGAGGTGTCCCTGCCCATGGAATGGGGGTTGGAACTAGATGATCTTTAAGGTCCCTTCCAACCCAAACCATTCTATGATTTATTCTATGATTCCTTTTGTCTACAGTCAGAAATATCAATCAAGAAGTCATTTAACAGGAACCCTTAGATACCAAAATGAGTACTAGTTTATCTAGTTTTTAATTGGGTTATTTGGGGTGATTGCTCTATTGTATAGCTTTCAGCTTGTGTTACACACCTGTTACACACCTGTTCACACACTGATGCATTCCATTGTGCTTTCACTTTCTTTTTGCATCTTTTTTTTTTTTTGTGCTTCTTTCAGATAGCTGACATTGTTTGATTACTTACTTCAAGCCATGTGTCATACCAAAGAGATGTATCTTTATATTACCTAATGTGTAATACAAATGAGCCGCAATCATGTTGGAAGGAGATTTCATTTCTTTAGTGCCAAGTAGTGTACTATATTTAATACACTATTGTATACCCTGCCTGAGCAAGGTTGTAGAAACCTTTCCAAAAGCTGTCTAGAAAATATTTTTCTGTCATTGTAGTGTTTGCAAGATGTCTTTGTAACTCAGCAGCTGATCAGTCTGTGGAGACTGCTTTTTTTTTGCCACTGTTGTATAAGTATGTTGTGGCTATAAGTATTTGGAATCCAGAATTCCTTTTACGTTGTACTACTGTAATTTTGATATCAGTATGTTGACCTCCACATCAATATGTCAGATAGGCACCTGTTCCCTAAGGGAAGGGGAGCCAGGACTTGAGCACAGGCCAGGAAAGGCAGTGATCTTACCCAGTCCCACAGATCCTGAGGAAGCAAAGCAAAGCAAATCAGGTCTGATGGTGGCACTCAGTGTCAGCTGAAAGTCCAGATCACCAAGCAAGTCCATAGTGACTCTAATGCAGCTGAAACTGGAGCTCAGGCAAGGCTTATGGGAAATCCTCAGCGTAAAAGCTCTCAAAGCAAGGAGAAGCAGCCCTTGCTTTTGATTTCCAGCATAGATTTCTGGAAAAGCTTTACTTAAGGTCATTTACAACAGGGAAGTAGGGGCATACCCTCAGCTGCACTATCTCGAAATTGGCCCTGAGCCCAGGCAATCAAATCTCAGGAAGGGGAGAATGCCCTTAGAGCCGTGGTGTTCCTCACTTAGTACCAAATGACTGTATCAACATTAGAGCACTAGCTAAGAAGCTACAAAGCAGTAGAATAGAGGGAGGTTCATCCCAGTCTAGTCTAATTCACCAAAAGATTAAGTTCCTTTTGTCTTTAGATTGATTAAATATGATCTGGGTTTTAGTATTTTTTTTGTGATGAGTGGTTGTACTGATGAATTCATCAATTAACAACTTTTATGCCCTGTTGAAGGTCAACACTGGTGATTGCTGACCTCCAAATGGAAACAACTGTAATGGGCTTCTGTATAGTTGAGTGGAAGTACCTTTTACCAAGCCTAATGACCTAGAACTGATTAAGTTTGAATTGGTTACTCTACATTCACACTCTTGTGGTTTTGTGATTACTAGGTGTAAAAGTATCTGCAGTTCTGAATTATCTTAGACGTTTACATCTTGTCATGTGTCACACAGAAGCCACATACCATGATTGAAGAAGCTGCTTTTTCATTAGAAGTTACATTTACAGCTAAGTGGAAGTGAATGCTTTTGGCAGCTCTGTATCCCTCATTCAAGTGGTATAAGATGGATCAATTTATATGAAGAATAAAATCTGATAAAGTTGATAAAATCTAAAAGGTCATGATACTCACACATACATAATAGTCTGCTTTCTGAAAAATCAATCTGGCTGCAATGATTAGGTGAAGAAAACTATTGATGTTTTTGTTTGTTTCAGAAACTGATGATTGTGTTGAGAGTAGAATTTTTCTGCATTAGCCTTATTGGGACTTCTTAAATCTAATAGGGAAGTTTTCTTATTTTTACATATAAAAATTAACTTTATGGTTTACAAAATATCAACTCCATAAATCTGAAGTTTTGAGGAAAATATGCTGTGAAGAGAAAGAACACAAGATCCTTGAATTAAATAACTTGAGGAATAGGAAATCTAAGCTATTATCTAGTCTGAGGTAGATTCTTTTAAGATTATTTCAGTGCTGCTCTTCTACACATAATGAACCACTGCAGATGTGATTGAGGTATTCAGTTTCGATCCAGCCTGAACAGTCTAACAGTTAAGCTACTATGAAGAATGTGTGTCTTATTTGTTTGTCTGTCATTGTATAGCTTTTCACACTGAAAGGCATATAAGCAACATGTCACTCAAGTCCTTGGGCTTATTCCAACATAAACTGGCAATTTTTTGTCTTTCAGTTTCATGGGTAGGAAGGCTGTTGATGCTTAAATCCAACACTGCCAAGGCCCTCAAAGAAATAGTTTAATCCTATGGATTTGAACACAACATTAACCTGAAACATAAATAATTTGTGAAAAGCACCACTCAGTGTTTGGCATCACAGAGTTTTATTTGTATTCTCAACACTTACTTCATTCAACTGGACTGTCTTTTTCCTTCTTGTAAATCTTCCGAAAATAAGAGTTTGGATTCTTGATGTACATTGCCTTACCACTTGAAGATTGATTTTTTGCCTTTAAAGATGTACTTCAAAGTTTTGGCAGTAAAACGTTTAAACTGGATTGAGGTGTAAATTAATTTGTAGTAGTGATGTTGGACTTTGACTTCCACTTTTAGATTTTTTTTATTAAAGAAAAGAAAGTGGTTGTTAAGTCCAAAAGCTGAACTTTTAAGGTCAGTATCTGGACTGTCTCAAGTATTACCAGTAGAACAGAGGCAATTGTATAATTTCTTTTCTAACAATACATGGAACATAAACTTTTTAATATGTGTGTTCCAAGTGCTAATTTTTCTGAAATGTTACAGGTCATGAAATTAATCTTATAATTTTTTTATAAGGAATTTATTACCAGTGACTCAAATATATGATGACGACTCACAAGAGTTTTTCAAGGAGACCTTTCAGAGTGTGTCATGCTTCCTAGCTTCGAAGTGCAGATAGGTTAATTTCATTGAACAGTAGATGCAACCCACAGAAAAATATTAAATTAAATTCTCTGGGATATTCCTATATTAAATTTCATAGGAATAAATCTGTCTCATGTGTGTGAAGCAGAAGTTTTGCACTCTGGAATGCTGAAGGTCATATGCCAATCAAATACAAGTTGTGAAAACTGGATTTTATGAGAAGCAATGACTAGAAATGTTTCAAATTCCATTTATTTCTTCTGTGGTGAAAAAAGACTGTTTTTCTTCTTAATGAAAAGATTTGTCTCGAAAGATTGGATACCACAGAATCACACAGAATCGTTATGGTTAGAAGAGACCTTCAAGATGATCCAGTCCAACTGCCTACCCAGCACCACTATAATAACCCCTAAAGCACTAAACCATATCACTCAGTGCCTCATCCAGGCATTTCTTTAAAACCTCCAGGGACAGCGACTCCACCACCTCCTTAGGCAACTTGTTCTGGTCTCTAATCACCTTAACAGTGAAATTTTTTTTTCTAAAATCGAGTCTGAATCTCTCCTATTGTAACGTAACACAATTTCCCCTCAACTTCTCACTGTAGGCTAGGGGGAAGAGACCAACCCCCCCCTCACCCCTTTCAGGTAGAGGCCAATGAAATCTCCCCTAAGCCTCCTCTTCTCCAGGCTAAATAAACCCAGCTCCCTCAGTCATTCCACATAACACATATTTTCTAGTCCCTTCACCAGCTTTGTTGCCTTTCTCTGGACATGCTCCAGTGCCTCAAAGTCTTTTTGAAGTGAGGGGCCCAAAACTGAACACAGTATTCAAAGTGAGGGCTCACCAGTGCTGAGTACAGTGGGACGATCACTTCCCTAGTCCTGCTGGCCACACTATTCTTGATGCATGCAAAGATGCATGCCAAGATGTTACCTGAGCAGGTACCCCCAAGGTACCAGGACCCCCAAGACCTTTTCTGCTGATCAGCTTTCCAACCACTCTTCTCCAAGTCTGTAGCAATGCATGGAGTTGTTGCTGCCTAAGTGCAGAACCTGGCATTTTTCCGTATTATATCTCATATAGTTGTCTTCAGCCCACTGATTGAGCCTGTCAAGGTCTCTCTGCAGAGCCTTGCTACCCTTGAGCAGATCAACACTCCCACCCAACCTAGTGTGGTCTGCAAATTTCCTGAGGGTGCACTCAATCCCCTCATCCAGATATTAAACAGGGCTGGCCCTAAAACTGAGCCCTGAGGAACACCACTAGTTACCAGCCACCGACTGGATTTAGCCTCATTCACCACAACTCTCTGGGCCCGATCATCCAACCAGTTTTTGACCCATCAAAGAGTATGCCTTTCCAAGCCATGAGTAGCCATTCTTTAAAAAAAGAATGCTATGAGGCACAGTATCAAACACCTTACTAAAATCTAGGTAGATAACATCTACAGGTTTTCCCTCATCTATTAAGCAGGTCACTGTCATAAAAGGAAATCAGGTTGGTCAAAGAGGACCTTCCTTTCATAAACCCATGTTGGCTGGGCCTGATCCCCTGGTTGCTCTGCACATGGCTTGTGATGGCACTCAGGATTATCTGCTTCATCATCTTCCCTGGATCTGAGGTCAGGCTGACAGGCCTGTAGTTCCCTGGATCATGCTTCCAACCCTTCTTGTAGATGGGTGTTACATTTGTCAATTTCCAGTCAGCTGGAACTTCTCCAGTTAACCAGGACTGTTGATAAATCATTGAAAGTGGTTTATCCAGTTCTTTTATCATCTCTCTCATTACTCTGGGGTGAATCCCATCAGGGCCCATATACTTGTGGGTGACCAATTGGTAAAGCAGGTCACTAACCAGTTCCTCCTGAATTGTGGGGAATTAGACCTGGAAAAGGGGAATTCTTAGTTGTTGGAGATTTCTGAGAAATTAAGTCTGTGTGAGCAATTTAGCTTTGATCGTGTGAATAATTCAGTTCTCATGATCACAGCTGCACTGTCGAAAATAACAAGAAACTGCAAAGAAGATAAGAAAAAGAAGACACAGGCACAGAAGATAAGGAACTTCAGGATGCAGAGGAAGGGAGTACGAACAGTGAGCAGTAAAATATTCTGTGTGAACAGCTTAACTGTTACCAGTTAGTAGATAAGCAAAGTATGTAGACAGCTGCAAGTAGCCAATAATAGCACCAGTCTAAAAGTGTATAAAAAGACGATGTACTTTTCAATAAATGGCTTCACTTTGGATGATATTGGTTGTATGCTGCATTGCCCACGCGCCTCTTGCAACACTTAGTATGAGAAACATGTATGGGAAATGATGGGAAAGCATACATACCAACTAGAAACTATGAAACAGTGTTATCTTTCTATGCATAGCCTTCAGATGCCCCTGGCATTCAAAGGTCTTATTTATAGATGTTTAAGAGTGTTCTTGTTCAAAGTACAAGTCTTGAATGGATTACAAACTTTCATAACTGAAAATCTAGGGATCTTGGACATGTCCACTAAGCAGATCAGCTTTGTAAGACCCGTGCAGTGATGCTCTGATTTTGGGAAATACAGAAGTTGTATTGCAGATGCTCTGCACCATTAGTCTGACCACACACAGTAAATTTGGCATGAGAAAAATGTATTGGCTTTCCTGAATGTGCTCATACCATCTGTGCATGTCATACCCAATAGATCTGACTTCTTGGAAATGTTGATTCACTGTACTCGTGTGCTAAATAGGACACACGTACATGTTGCTGAACACTAGACCAGTATGACTACCTGAGAAAGGTAAATGGTGACAAAAGCAAATGTTTCTTGTGTACATATATATTCAAGGTGTGATACAATGGATGATTGCAATTATTTCCCTAGCATAATTCTGTTACCCTAAATACATGTAGCTCTTTGTTAATGGTACCAAATCATGCTTCAGGGAACAGAGCTTGAAGAACAAACAATTGTTGACAACAGACCTGAAGAACGGTCAAAAAAATGAATCATAATGGTTAGTTGTGTGATATTTAACAAGAATAGGGACTCATAATTTTACAATGTTTGCACCAATAAACTTGGTAACAGTGCAATGCTGTTGTCAGGGTATACGTCATGTTTGGTAATCAGAATTTCTTATTTGGCATTATACATATGTGGAGACCTGCCCTTGTTTAACAAAAGTCAGATTTAAAGTCAGGAGGGTCTTAGCTTGAATTCAATCGCCATGTAGACATATTTGCTAAAATACAGGGTTTTTTTGACCCAGTTTAGAGATATGTTGATCTACTCGGAGACTTTATTTTAGGCAAAGAAGGTTGGTTACATCAATTGCTTATGCTCCTTTCTGCAAATTTGTGGATAGACAATCATGCTCAGTAAATAGTTTTCACAGTTCCTGATTTTTATTGGTCTTTTTGACATACCTGTTAATGACATTAAAAATATCTCTGGGGGTTAAAATAAATAATTATTAGAAACAATTCATGATAGTTTGAAGAAGTTTCAGTAAACCATATAATAATATGAGGCTTTTATTTTCTGCATCTAGCAAACTGACACTTGGTAGGTATGGAAGGTTTTGGTGTAAACTATATTTTATGCCTTTTAAAACATGTCCTGGAGAATTTTCAAACATTATGAGAGGAATGCACATAAGTTACATCAATAAATGGACTATTTGCAGTCCTTCTTTTTCCAGTACTCTAAAAATTCACTATTCTGTGTTTGCTCCTAACCAAGTATGAAAGCAATGATAGTCCTCAACAAGAGACATTACTGGGAGGTCATAACAGTATTTACAATAAATGTTTGCATAGCATCAATGAGACAAAATTTTTGCATATAATTTTGAAAGAGAGAATCATATTGCAGAGGTATCTCCAAGCTTCTGAAGTTATGTGACATTTACATCTCCTTTGCCTCCCCCACAAAATGATCTTATTGGGGGAATTTCCCCTTGAAGCTGCTGCATGCTGAATATCATTCCTTGTCAATTGTTAATGGAATGGTCATTTAGAAAAGAAGAGCGAGATTAAGCCTTAACAATGTACAAGTCCTGTGTACACATCTTTCTGTAAAAGTTAATGAATGGCCTAAAGGATCAACAGAGACTGTTTGCTCTACCTTAAACACATCGTTCATTCAGGACAACTTCGTCTTTCATAATACCTCAAATTCTGGTGATTGAATATCTGTATCTCGTAAAATTGATGGCAAAGTCAAATTTAACTTTTCTACAATTTGTATATGAATGCAGAGGGCCTAAGAGATACACTTAGAAGATACAGTATATAGTTAATTGTTCTTCAAAATTTTATCTTAATCAGTAATAATTAATAGCTAACATCATTGTATTAAATGAGTACTGCCAAATAATTTGCAATGTTTCCTGTATCTACAATAGCTCCAAGATATGATATCTCAATAAAGATTTAAAACAATATCGACACCAATAGAGTTTAGCTGTGAAATTATGGTTAGTCCTCTGCTTTAGGGGCGCTAATTTTGATTTACATTTACACAATCTGGTAGTTGTAGCTGAGAAATCATTCAAAAGAAAAAACAGCAAAGAAGAGATTACTATGATTGCAATAGGAATAAAAGTGAAAATAAAAGTAGCTTGCGTTAGTGTTGATATACTATACTGTAAGTAACTGCAATAAACTCAGCAGATCTCTGCAAAGTAATGATTTTTTAAGCATTAAACTTGTGTAGCTAATTTTAGACACTGCTACAGTCCCTTTTATGATGGGAAAATTTTTTAATATCTGTGATTCTTTTCTGAGTGCTACTATAAGAAACCAAGGAAAACAGGTAAGAGAACAGAGGATCCTTTGATGTGAGTAATTGCCATAGGTGTGTATATCTTTATATTCTACCAAAGTGAAGAATAAAGAAATCAGGAAAATAATTTTCATTTTAAGAACTTTGATCATGCTGGGTTATCATCAGTAAAGCTTCTATGTTCAGTACATTTCAGCATGCTGTATTTCAATAGAGGACTCTTAGATTTAGAGTTCCTATATCTTCAATGTTTTTTTGACCTAAGTAATCCAAGTTTCCCCGAATAACAGGAATTAGCAGGGAGTCCACCACTAACTGAATAGGTTAGGTTCTGAAATTAATTTATCTTGGTTTTAACCTAAGTTTTGCTTAGTAGCTTCCACTAATAGTTCTTCTAAGCAGAGAGACATCTTTATTCTTAATTGAAATTTATTTGTAAATATCTCTCCTTATTTTTATTACTTTGATTTAAAAATTACTTTTAAATACTTGAAGCATGTTATAAAAATAATTCAAGTATTAATAAAACTGAAAATCTGGGTTCTAACTTACAGGGAATATACTGAATTCATCAGATTCTGCATATTGATCATGCTAGGAATATCAAAACTTTGATACAGTGGCAAAGATTGAAATTTAAACAAGAGGAAAAGAAGCTGAAAAATTAAGCAAGCCTTTGGACTAGCATTGGTAAATGAACTCTTAAAATTTATCCACATTCTAAACACATTTTCAGGTGCCATCCAGAGCAGTTGTACAACAAACTGTTGAACAGATTAGAAAAGTGAAAGATCGCATCATTAGAGTCGCCAGAGCCTGAAGAATACTGCCCTTCTTACAGGTGACTCATTCAGTTTGGTCAGAAACAAGCTAATTAGATGTTGCTAAATAGCAGCAGGGCTAGTGCTTGTTAGTTAACACGTCCATCCTGCAAGAAGATAAATGGCTCTATGATGCTCTACATTTCATGACCACCATTTGTCTATCCTAGATGTATAAACTTCTGCCTAGACCCTGGTGTGTTTGCATCACCTGAACAATTTGCTGAGAGTTCTAATGTATTCACTGTACATTCATTTGTCATCATAGTATTTTCTTTCTTTTTTGGTTTGCCTTGCCAACTGATGACAGCAATACTACATGTATCTACACTTTCCTTCCAACAACTTTTGAACCTGTTAGTCAATAACAGTCAAATGATTAAACATAATGAAAAATGCTTCCTGATAACTGAGTTCCTGAAGGCTTCGTGAAAATCGTACTGCCTGCAAGAGGACAAACACCCAAATTCATTTTCCTTCCTGTGCCTCAGTGGGACTTGGTGAAGAAAATAGACAAAATTTGACTGATATTTTTTATGTGTAGTGGCAGCTGACCAGCCAGTCAGCATTGCACATAAATTCTGGATTGGTCACAATATGTACTTTGTTATTTCGTATGTCTCCTATGGAACAAAACAAGAACACATCACACATAGGACAGCAGATTAATTCTACTGTTGATAGAAATGTGTTTGGTCGCCAAAATAGCTGTTTATAAATAACTAATTAGTAGAACCATCACTTTAGACCTTGACTAATGCAACCTGGTTTTATATCTTCCTTTTTTCCCATGATAAAGTTTCCAAATACTGTGTATTTGAATGGGAAGGATGGTAAGGGATGAAAGGTAAAAACTATTATAATTTGGTTTACTGTGTGACAGGTGAAACTAAGGTAGAAACTAAGTGGATTACATGAGAATTACATCTGTAGCATTTATTTTGCTATAGACATCGTGGTTAAGGGGAGAGACATGAGCTCTGTGCTCCAAACACCTCTTAATGCTTGTAGAAAGAAAGAAGTGTTTAATCCCACCACAATACTCAGTACTGCTTTGTTCTCTGTCCCCTGCTCTTGGGTGAACATTGTTTGAGGAGTCAGCAGTAGAAAACAGTTTTTACAGTGCCACAAGTTCTTTTTAACCTCAGTTAATTAGGTTTAGATGTGGGTAGAATAAAGAAATAAATGTAATGTGCTAAGATTCTGTTGGCAATAGATAGCAACAGAATATCAACAGGTCCTTTATTTTGTTGGTTACCATGGAAATGATCAAGTATGAGATGTTGCTGACAAGACTGCAGCAACAATCATTAACTTTATAAGGGCTGAGCTTTGTACTTGATATATCTGAAAAGTAACAGTGGACAGTTCTTATGCATTTGGTGGTCTGTTTTTTTAAATGGGACAAGCAGGGACTAAAAAAGGGGATGCTTGAACTAAGTGTGGATTGTTGGGTATTCAGGCTCTGGCTATGGAAGTATAATGCTTACTACTCACTTTTTCTGTTGGTGTGTATATGCTTGTACATGGTCAGGTTTACTTGACAGAACCTCGATGGAATGTAATGGTGTAATACTTTTTATGTGAGAAGAAATGAAAATGACATTTCCACATGGTTCTCATAATTGATGAGATTTGTAAAATGAGAAGGTGTCTAATTATTAAACGATGTTTCCAGCAAAAAGATCACTGAGTTTCTCAGTCACTGCTGACTGCTAGTCAATTCATTGAGTGGTGATTAAAACATTTTGCTTTGATCTAAAATGACTTAGCAGTCTGAGTCCTAGCTAAATGACTCTGATAAGGAACCACACTTTTCTTCTGTATATAAGCTCTCAGTTCCCTGTTTTAAGAAGAAAAATTGAGTTGCTCTTTTAGAGATTTATAATTCCCTCCATTTTCACCTTATTCAAAATAGAAATTTGTCATCTTCACAGTACTTAAATCAGTTTTTGTTCATGAATGTAGGAAAAGAGGATTAATTATGACAGAGATTAAGAAGATGCTGATGTTTTAGAAATATTTTTTTTAAGATCTTCCTCATTAACATTTTTACATACTCATTTTCTGTTTTATAAAGGATTAGGAGGACAAGGGTGCAATAAAGTACATATGTATATGCAATTGGTTTGATTCTAGATAGGAAAATCATCTTTCCTATATAAGTAAAAAAAGATAAAACACAATAAATTGTAATAAAAAGATCTTGGAATCTTTTTCTGTAAGAAAAATTCCATGCAACAATGCAAACTTATTTCTGTGTTTTTGTCTTCATTGCTTAGATATTACTTAGATATTATTAGAAAATATATGATCATACAATGTTTGTATTATTATATTACTAATCAAGCACAGCAACTTCTACAAAAAATAAATGCTAATAGAGTGGTATCCCAAGTCCGGATTTCAATGCAGATCTTCAGATGTATTCAGGTGATGCATGGGTATGACCCAGTTAAAATTCTGAGAACAGAGGCATAATTCCTCATAACCTCAGTAATCCTTTTGTAAGATCTATCTGTCAGATAAGACCTTACCAAAGTTTAAATTGTTTGGTCTGGAAAAAAATACTGGTACATCAAAATGTCAAAGTAACTGATAACACTGATGATAACAAACCTTTCTCTCATAGTAACATATGAAACCCCCCCAACCCATCAGTTTCTAAAGCAAATGTATGGTATAAATTCTTTGTGCAGAAGTCAGGTGTGATTCAAACACACAATTTTGGTCAAAGTTCCAGCTTAAAAACTGTAGCATTAAATCTGTTACTGGTCTAAAATCCAGACTTCTTCTAAGTGTCTGTACTGTTTGTAAAGAGATTAAAAAAAAATCTCTTAATACTCCGAATCAGGTTTATTTAGGTAAAAGTTACATTTTCTTTAATTTTTAATTTAAGGGAATTTTAGCTTAAACAAATTAGGATATATGCTAATTAGACAATTAATATATGTTAGCTTAGAGAATTGAAATGTCTTCAGAGAACTCTAACAAAATATTTTGATAACTATTGTGTATTTCACTATTAAAATTGCAGTGTAGAGAATTGTAGTAAATTTGTAGAATTCTTATTTTGGAGTTAATTTGGTTTTGGATTGGTTATAATTAAGAGAGTGAATACTTTAGTTCAGGTCACATGGAAACGAATGAGTGTTACTTTCATTTATTAAGAGGAAAATATGTAAGGTTGTTTTGTTTTTCTCTTTTGGGTTCTAGATAAAATCTTTAAGCACCATAAACTTTCATTTGAAATAAAATATAGAAAGTCAAATGCAGAAAGCAGTATCAAATCTTTATCTGTGTATGAACTTCTATAAGAGCAGAACATATCATGTACAAACTTGTAAAATGCAAAGGGGGGGGGAAAGCTGAATTAGCTTATCTATCACCTACTAGCAGAGTCAAGCTGTTCTTTGGAATAGTTTGCTTAGGCCACAGGCAGAAGTAGTGCCAGTGTTTGCCTCTCCACATTTACTCTATGTAAAAGAGATTTTTTGGGAAATCACTTTAAGCAATGCTAAACAGGAAGCTGGAATTGCAGAGCAAGCAGGCTGTTTGCTTGTGGGGAAATGACAATCTGGCTGTGCTCAGAAGAGTAACATCTCACTTTAGCAAGATTTATTGCAGCTTCAAGCTGAAACAAGTTTCTTGATAAAAAAAAATAAGATATGATGGTCTTGAACAAAACACTGCCTTCATGATGAATTGATCTGGGCTGTATGCTCAGATTTGTACAGGCTTGTGGAAGACAGGTAGTAGTTCCTTGTCTCAGATTTCTCATTAATCAAAGTGGATGATACTTTCCATCTTTTTTAGTTTGTTATAAACAAAAATTATTGCTCATAGGGCCTCCAGGTACTGTGGGTCCAAAGTATGACAGATAAACGTAAAATACTCATATCCAGTACTTCTACATACTTGCATACTATTTCATTGTGTTGTGGTCTTTGCATGCAACTCGTCCACTGATTTGTTTGGTTTTTAAACAATTCACCTGTGTGTCATGTAAATGGCTGTATCTTTAACTTTTATGTGCATACATGGAGATGAGTTTTGCAGCTTGATTTTAGTTATACACTATTTATATACATAGTTACATGAAAGCTTTTGGTCTTTTAAAAGTGCAAATTATATTTTAAAGAAATAGGAAAAATGTATATAGATCTAGTTGGCCACAGATATATGCTTAATAAACATTATTAATGAATCAGTAATGAATGTTATGTTCATGAGATAAAAAGTCTCTATATTCACTACATGATGAGGCATATCTCTGTCTTGTATTAATAAATATTTATAATTTTCCAGTTTTCTGTGATAACCTTTTTACAGAGAAGTGGCATAGCTTGAATATCTTGAGAAAAACACAGGTGATCTACCAGCAGAGAAGTATTTCTTTAATGAATAAGCCCTTTAATTATATTCTCGTTCTGCTATATGCTCAAGATTGTAAAATTGCTGAAGAGAAGAGTAAGTAATTGACTAGCAATTTAAGTATGAATTTATTAAATCAATTAGATTTACAAAAGTAATTTGAGACACAGTGCTGCTATATTGGGCACACCAAGTATATAAAAAATTAAAATAGATGCTTGTAAGCGTAGCATAGTTTCTAATGGGAATTTGTCTTGGTTATAATAGTAAAAATGATTGATTCTACATGTCTTGCAAAGCTTATTCTGTAAGTTATTCTTATCCTAATAGCACCTCAGAGGTAGGCCATTTAATTTCAGAATGCTGGGCTATCTCTAGGCATAAAGAAACATTTCATAAGCTGATGGAAATTTGTAACAGGGATTCAAATATTTCTGTGCTTTTCTTTTCCTCTAAAACAAACAATATGTTCTGTCTTAACTAGTTTGATAAAGCTAGTAATTTCTCTACACTCTGATCTTCCATGTACATTATGTTAAAATTTACTGTTTAGTGTATATGCAATATTTTATCTGGTACTTTGGAAAACTAGAGGAAAATGAATTTGTGCGATTTGGTGGGTCTATTTACTGTAAGTAGTCAAACAGAAAGAGAGAAAATGGTTACAAGTGCTTACATGACCAATAGCTACTTCAGCTTATCTGAAGAGATGAGTTCACACCATGGTGTTATGTGCATTGTATCAGTGTGAGCAAAGTTATGGGCACCAAAAAATTTCAGGGACCACGTCTAAAATGAGCAGTGTGACTACCTATTAATTTCTTACCTTTCCCACATTAATAATGGGAAAGGGTAAGTCTGTTCAAGCTCCCCTTAATGTGATAAAATAAGATGTAATAGATGAAGACTTTATTGTATTTTAATGAAAGCAGGACCTCATGATAGAGTTTTCCCTCCAGTTTGGTGACAATTTCCATCCTCTTCTGTCTCCCATAAAATATCTGCAATCCTCCAGAACATCTTGACTGCTGCCTGTTTCACTGCTTGCTATGTGCAGATAAACAAGACTTTGAAAAACAACTTTATTCTTAAGGTTTTTTTAATCTCTACTTTCAAATGTCCTTTGACATCTGATAATTAAAACTTCAGTCACTATTGTGTTACTTCTTCCCCTTATTACTTTGCCTCCATCAAGTTGCTTGGATATTCAAGGTCTCCTCCCTCCTCTCTAATAAATTAATATTTTAGTTTCCAGGTTCTTTATATTAATTTTTCACTACTCTCCTCAGTCATCTGTATTCAGGAAGTTTTCAGTCTGAATAGGAAAGTATCAGATTTTATGAACATTTATTATTATAAGAATTTGTTCTTGATTACTCCACTGTGACAAGGTCAGTGTGGGGGCTACATGATGTTAGCATTAACATCAAAATGGGGTTGGAGAGCAAAAATCAAGACTATTGTTTGCTAGAGAGTTCATACATATTTCTTTGAATTATCATAAAGATCAAAACAATAAATTAATGTGTTCAAGATTAACTAGGTAGATTGATCATTTATTTAACTAGAAGTGAGAGTTGAAAACCATTTAGTTTCAAAGTGGAAAAGCAAGTTGGTGAAATAGTGCTAAGAATATGCACAGTTAATTTTGTCCACAGAGGCTGGTCTCAGAATACTAGTATAGGCAAATCCATTTACTATCTGTTTTTAAGGCAATGAAACAGTAGTATTTGTAGACTACCACTATCTGTATCACCTTGCATGCTTTTTCTATGGCCTCTTCAGGTATTAGGCTATAATTTGTGGAAGTAAAGTAATAAAGCCCCTGGTCTTAAAATATTATAGCTTGAGGAACATGGAAACATCCTGAAATTCAGATCCTTATTTTGTAAGTTACAAAGTGTTGGAGAAGTTAATGAAAAAGCAAACTTGAACTGATTTGGTTTATTAAGGTCCCTGTACGTTTTTAATTTATACCCATAAAGAAAAGTAAAATGTGGAGAATGGAAAACTGTTGTAGTTAAAATTTGTCTGGTTGCTGGAACAAACAATACAAAAAGATGATTTGACATTTCTTCTTGAACAAATATGTATGTTCAGTCATCATTGGTGGGTTGGGTAACACTTTCTATACTCAGGTAATATTATTAGCAGCCGGCATCACTAACACTTGGGAAACATAGCAGTACCTGACTCTTTGCCAAGTTGGGACATCAACAGGCAGAGCTATGTCTCCAGTATCCACAATCCCTACACTGTGCTGTCACATAACTCATGATACTAAAATGAGTTATATTCTAAATCCCACACCACTTCCCAGGCCTGACCTTACTGTCTTAAACTAGTAATGAGGCATCCCATCTTGCACTAACATCCAACTCCGTGCATCACCTTGTGTACTCTTACATACTACACATATCCCCGTCCCTGCCCCTCAGTAACTGCTTGTGTAGCTTATTGAGTAGGCAGTTATTTACTAAAGCATAAGAGCCCTTTAATTGCCCTTCTCTCATTTTGTGAGGAAAGAATGCAAAACATACAGAAGTCAGCCAAAGAGCACTGATGGCTTAAGTAGACACTACTATAGACTCTTGACCTAAGGAGTCTACTTGTTTAAGAATTTAGAAGTGTATGTTCTGCTTTAGAGCAATTTTGTTGACCCTTTTGAGGGAATATGTTTTAATTTTTAAGTTATGATTCTGTTAATTCAGAAATCATAGACTGAAATTTTGTATACTAGTTTTCAGAAAGACTCTACTTAATCATAACTTTTTATAGACATTGCTATCAAAAAGTGCTTTTTTGGTTCTGAGAGAATTGGACATAAGTATTTTCAAGTATCTGGAGTGAATCTTGTCAACTTAGAAGTAGTTGAATAATAGCCTATTTCTATTAGCAATAAGGGTCTACTCTGAAGGAGGGTGAATGTTTTTACACCTTAGCTCAGAAAAGAGTTTGCATGACCTTGATCTTGTGGATGTGGGCTGGTAAAAGAGCAATTAGCTGAAAAATAGAGTGTGTTTAGTAAAGCCATTTACTTTGTCACACCATAATAACAGTATTTCTCAGTCACTTTTAACTAAATAGAAATATTAATTTTGTCTTTTTTTCCATCTGCAAGTTCTCTGTCTGCATGAATGCAGCTCGGGCTTCAAATTTAAATTTGGATACAAATAATGAAACTAATTTCACTTAATTTAATGGAATGGGCTATTTTAGGGTACAGTTCATTTCACCCTGAAGTGAATGTCTCTCTGAAAATTTCTGTTATATAACAAGTCACACATGCAACATAAACATAGTGGATGAAGTATGAGTGTGCAAGGTTTAGAAATGGCTAGTTCACTGCACTTAGAGAGTAAAACCAAATTCTGTTCAGTTCAGTCATTACAAATGTCATTCTAACATATTGTTGACCATTTGGGAACTACAGAAGCTGAAAATTACAGGAATAGATGATGGAGTTGGGAATTATGGATCATTTCTTTTATATAATCACTAATGCAGTTTTTTTCCAATATTAAGAAAAATTAACAGTATTGTAGTCAACAATTATTCTCAGCTTCACAGCTGATGGGCCAGATTTCTTCAGATTTTACTTTCAGTCATTTCAGTTTAATTATGTTCTAAGTTGTTCAGGGTAATGATTACTTTTTCTCTTTGCTCTTACCAGACAGAGCGTAATGGTACTGCACTGCAGTACCAAGCACCAAGATGAAAAGAAACATGGCTTTTGTTCTTGAGTCCCTTTCATGCATTTACAGGCTGTATTGCTTTTGTATCTTTTAAAAGCTGCTTCCATACTCTGCCTTTACAAATTAAAGATATGAAATAAGCCCTACTGTCATTTCCCCACCTGCACTGATTTTGTGATTTCTGACCAAGTGCCAACTGTATCACAAAAATAAAGGGAGATGCAGTATTGTCTCAATGCACATATACTACACAGCTCTTAGGAAGAAATAGCAGATTGGTAGGAAAGCACAGGTTTATACTGATAGCTAGATAGTTCTGTAAACTTTCTGCAGAAAGGACTGTTCTTTCTTTGTCAGTGTCAGAACAAGGGGAAGACTATGCTGTGATAAACTGTGGCAGTGACCCTTGACAATGTACATGAACTGCAAATATGTCACAGTGGGGTTATTTTTAAATGCCATTCTCTTTTCCAAGTAGTCTGTTTGCCATTGCTTACATTCCAAATACAGAAACATACTTGTTATTACAAGTAAAGTGAGGATTCTTTTAAATAACTCTTAAATAAGTCTTTGTCTCTAGAAGCCTTACTGCAGGAACCTAGGTAATATAGCAAATGTGGTCAGATACAGATTTTTAAAAATACAGTATGTGTTTCAGTTTTGTGTCATTATGCAGTGTCTTTGTTCATACATACTGGGAAATGTGATGGGTTTTTTCCTAGCAGTTGTCAGATATCTTGGCATAACTCTAGATAAGATCTTGGGGTCTCAGTTGTATTTTTTTCTGTTCTTAATTAAAAGTAGCTTCAAAATGTGCAGCATGCCTACACTAAGCTAAAAAAGGAGTATAAAGAAAAAGTAGCTGAACTGATATATTCAAGCAAAGAAGTAGAATGACACAAAACTGAATTTAAGATACTGAGAATTCTTAGGAAATCTTAGGGAACTAAAATAGTCAAAAGGGTAATTTGTTTGATGGTAAAATGTTAATAAACATTTTAAAATTTAATTAACTAATTTTCAGTAGTCATGTTAGTATAAATAAAAATAAGTTCATTTTTGCTCAGCTCTCAGAATTATTTACTTTGAAGCGGAATGAAGGACTTCTAAATTAAAATTGTTACTGAGGTGTGAATTAAAATAAAGTTCCATCTCTAGAAAATAGTATTGGGAAGAAGCAATACACCTTTATTAATTAACTGTAATTGTAGCATTTACTATACTAAAAAATAAATGTAATTTTTAGCAGTTTCTTTAAATTCAGGTTCAAGTTTGTCATGAATATTTGATTTTATATTTCCTCTGAAAAAGATTTTATGAGAAAGAGAGATTAAACTCTGCCTTTAAAACTGTATGTGAAAATGTATACATTCTTCCTTCTATGTCTGTGTTTTTTCTGAAAATAATATGGCTTTAAAAATGTTTAAAAATGTTAAAAAAGTTTTTATCTTTTATTTCTTTTTTTTTTTTGAGTATATTATTCTTAGTTAGCTCATGAAAGTAGATGCCTTTCCCATTCTCTGAAAAATGTCTGGACTTACATTATTATACTTCATTTCAATGATCAGTGTAAAGTAAACCTCTCCTTACCATTCACCTCTGACTTTTTCTTTCTTGTGTAGAAGTGTGTAAAGATAAACATTTTCTTATTAAACAAATCAATCTTTGTAAAATAACACAATATGTAAGAAGTCAGGAGAAGAAGAACTAAGAATAGTTCTTCCCTTACCCTGAAGAATAAGAGTTTTTTTCCTTGAGTATTTGTTAGAAGATTTTTCATTTCCTGTGTTTGACTTTCTGATAGTGAAATAAACCCAAAGACCAAACCCAAGCAAACAAATCTCAAGAAAAGGTAGGAATGGTAGGATTAATAAGAAAATACAGGATGATGGTCATTGATAGGTTTTTGGGGGACTGATTTTTTTGTTGATTTGGTGTCTTTTTTTTTTTAAGTTCAAACTTTTGCTATATATATTCCTGATATAAAAAAAAAGCCAAAATTTGTATCATAGTTTACTTGCTCATCATCTTCCTTAGTCTTGATCTGAAAGTCAGCTCTGCTTTAACAGGTAACCAATAGCTTGCTTATAGATTAAGTGCACACATGCAATTGTTCATAATTTTAACTGCCACATGTTCCAAGTTATTTTTAAATAACTTTAAAAATATGGATAGCATATCAAGAATCACAATCTATTGAGATAGTATGGTTATCTTTCCAGACAAAAGAAAATGACTGCAGAATGCATTAGGAACTATATCTCTACATTTTTTTTCAATAATATCTGTAGAGTATCAATAACGTAGAGTAGTACTTCATAAATAAATGTACATATATTTGGCAAACATGCTCAAACATTTTTTACTGATAATGGTGCATGATCAAAAGTATTTTGAGACCACTGGACTAGACTAGCTCCAGACCTGCCTTCCAACCTCAACACTTCTGTGTGATTCTGAAATTAATTGGAACATCTGCTAGAAGTTTCGGGAAAGGGTTGCTGTAAGTAATTAATACAAAATTTAACTTCCTTTAATAAAATGTGCAAATTATAGTACTGTAAGGGGATTTTATAAATTTACAGCTCATCTTGAACCTTTTTTGTTGTGTAAAAAGTCAGGTTTCAAGTCCATGATGTTGTTTACCTACCGAATTCCCTGATAGTCAGTAAAAGGCTCCGAGACTTTATGGGGTAGTAAGGAGAACAAAGGAAAAATACTTCCAATAATGGAGTAATATTCTTTCTTCTATTGTTTTAAAAACCTCCCATTTAAAGGAGAGAGAGATACCTCATAATTTTAGAGAAAGTATCACATTTATACTTATGTTCTTTTCCCTAATGCAGCAGTTTATGAATGATACAGCAAAAGTATATAGATACGTTTTTCAGTTTAAATCTCAGTGACAGGAATAAAGGGAGAACACTGATGCAAGTTTCTTTAGATAGCACTTAACTATAGTATGTTCACTGCTAATATACATTGCACAGAAGTGAAGTTTTACTTAACAGTACTGGTAATGTGTCTTTAACACACCATAAAAGTAGTTTGTTGTTTTCTCTGTTTCATTGCCAGAAAATTATCTTTTGTATTCAGATCAAGTGTGCAATGTGATTATATGTATTCTCAGACTCACAAAAAGATGGAAAGTTCTCAGTCTTTCTGACTCTGCTACTTTTTATTTTACTATATGATTCATATTAATTTTCACTGGTCCTCCTAGGAACACATTTATATAACCATAGCCTAACCTAGCAGGCTTTTAAGGGCTATTTTATGTGCAGTTAATATTCAATTTGATTTATGCATATTAATGCAGCAATCTGAGGTGTGGTCAGATATTCTCATTATTTTATGTACTATTTAGGACATGAATCATTGAAGTGAAGGTTTTTCTGAAGAAGTGTGATTCCAAACACTATTGTTAGTGAGTTGAAAGTAGTCTCCAATTTCAAGGATAAAGGGATCCTTTTTTTCTTTAGTTTTGTTATTCTCAAGTGAAATAAATTTTACAATGTGTGATAACAATATGTAGCACTCCGGAGGACAAAGTAGAAAGAATGAAAGAGGAGTTATATACAGTTGACAGTCCAAGGAAAGGGTGAGAAGCAATCAGGTAGAACTAACTGCTCCAACTTGGGCAGGAAGAACCTGTCAAACATAATATGGTTTTAGATATTGAGTTATTTTTGTATTAGGATCTGAACCTGAGCAATAAGCAATGCATATGTATATGCATATGCACTGACAGGACTGACTTCATATAAAAAATCATTTGAGAAAAAAAAAAGGATTACATGAGAAATATTTATTTGTGGGTCTTGTTCATTCGGCAAATATATTTAAAAGAAGCATATTGGTATCTGAGAGGTTAGTCTGGATTATACTTGTGATACTACAATATTTGTATTTGAGTGAGTCTATGTTACTAATCTAGCTGATTGGTCACTGAGAGCAAATGAAGTTTTTTATAGCTTTTAAGCAAGAAAGTCTATGAAAGAAATAACAGTTCTCTTTTTTTCCCCCTTATTTCTGTTTATTAGGATCATAAAGTGCACTAATATACCATGTAAATGTGTGATAATTTTTCAAAAACAGGTGCATAGTTTGGAACCAGCAGATTTATAAATTTGTGATTTGTACTAATAAGAAACAGACATGATAACAGCCCTACGTCTCTCACAATGACCCTCTAACACATATCTCATGTAGTTGAGAACACTGATGAATTCTGAGAAGTTAAATGTACATTATCATGCTAACATTTATTTGAAAGAAAGCAAAGTTCTCAGACCAACAGACTTGAGAAGATAAATTGTCAGATTTTTGTACCATTTCTTTTCTGCAGGGTTCCATATGACTTTGAGTGAGCATAAAACGTTCACCAGGAACTTCTCTACACATACTTTATAATAAAGGGAAAATAATTTCAAAGTTTATATCCAGGCATAAGAAATTATCAAATGGTCTTAGACCTTACTAACAGCATTTGATTTTAATAAATAATTCTGTTAGCAAAATATTTGACCATCCACAAAGTTCTTAGGAGTGATATTGTTCCTGCAAAGGGAGAAAAAAAAAGATGTTTATATCTGGAAGAGTACAAAGAAATTGTTTGTATTCTAGAGTCAGATCTTGTTATGGGTGAAAAGAAAAAAAAAAAAAAAGAATTGGCACATAATACCTCTCATACTTAGCTCAATATTGTCTGAGCAAGCCTTTCAAGACCTAATAGCAAAATCCTCACAGATTTATATTTTTATTTCACTAGTTTGAAGACCATTGTAACTTTACATGCCTTACAGTTTAAGACAAATACTAAGAAAAAACTGGCTCAATATATTTATTTCTATTCAACAGTTGCTATAAGGTTTTATTATATGCTCACTGTGGTATACAGTTTATAAAGTTCCTTCACTATTTCAAACACAAACATTATTCAGCTGTGTTAATAATGGTGCACTGTTGTATATGCACAGTTCTAGATTTTGGTTTTACGGTTGGTTGGGTGAAGTTTTAAATAAGCTTGATATCATGGTCAAAACAGTTATTTGGAAAAAGTAAGGTTTTTTGGAAGTCTTTCCTATAAGAAGATCCACTTTTGCTTATTTGGAATTAAAATTTGTCTTCCATTTATTGAACCATGAGTACTTCAAGAGTATGAATACACTTGACAGAATGAAAGACAAGAAGTTCAAGAGGGAAAAGAAACTTTAAAGATACACTAAAAAGTAAGATTAATAAAATATTTTTGTTTTACATAGATGTAATAAAAAAATTTAAGAGAGATTTCCGGTCATGGATGGCACTGGTATGCAACAGCATTGAATTAAGGCTTAGAAACCTTGAATTCTCATTCCAGTTCTGCCACTGAGACATTATGATATCAGGAGAGTCACTGTTCCATGCTTCAAATTGGCCCTCTTGAAAAAAGGAGATAATTGCATGTATCTCCTTTGTTAGATCGTTCCTAATATACTGATGTGTTTACAGTGCACCATTTAAACAGGCTACAAACTATGGAGCAAAACCAATTCAGAAATAAAAAGTTATTTTTCTTTCAGAATTTTAATTCCCTGAAAGAAAACTTATCAGTCTAAAATATAGCCCGTTTCAGATGTGATACTTGATTCTCCTCCCCCCACACCTTCAGCGGGCAGGTCATATTCTAAGCCATTTGTGTGGTAATGGAAGTTTCTTATTGTTTAGAAGATTAGGAGGGTTTCTATGAGAGGCGGCTGTTTAAAGATAACCTATCAAACGTCTACTCCTTCTTTAAAAGAGGCACAGACCCAAGGTCCTGACCACTTGCTGTGATTAAGTCCCATGACTGAAAGGGTTTAACCGATGTTGAGCCAAACTCTGCCCATTGATTTTAGTGAGATTTTATGATGGTAACAGATGGCGGAATTTGTCTTATGTTTCTCTGGTCTCCATCCAAATTGAGCAATTGCGTTCTGTACGACTACAGTTACATACAGTTCAGCTCATTATTTTTCATTCCCTATGTTGCTAAGCAGACTTCATATTTGATAAAATTTTATTTCTGCTGTATGGATCATATAAATATTTTTGTATAGTTAAACCAGTATTTTTTATTTGTAGCAATGCAGCATACTTATGCTCATATTATTGCTAAGAATCTGTATTAAACTCTGTTTGGGAACTGTGTTTTTATAATGTCAAATGCATTACCACAGTAACAGTCACCACTTGAAGTCCAACAATCCAACTGAATTAAAGATAGTGCACTTAAAGAAACTTAGAAACTTAGTGCACTTAGAAGAACTTAAAGAAATCATTTTGCCATCAAGTAATGTTTATTTCATCTGGAAAAAAGAAAACCAACCAAACAAACCCAAAATCAAATGTTTTTGAGGTGTTTACTATTTAGTCTTCACTATTTGACTGTAAACATAACCTTAGTTTTAAATTAATTTCAGAAAAATTAAATTCCTGTATCTTTCTGCATTTTCATTAATGTATACTGAGATCTCAGATTTTTGGGTTTGAAGGCTTACAGCTCCAATAGATATTCCAAATGATTTAGAGTCCATCACATCAGAGTACTTATCAGCTTTTACAGTTTCTTCATATTTACATTTTTTTTTTAATTCTTACCCTCTTGACACGATCCATCATTATAAATTGTAAAGTGTGTGTCGCACCAGAAGTCCCCAGGTTTAACTTTTACATTTAGTTGATGCAATCAGTGTAAATTTGAGTAGTTGTCCATATGAACTCATGGAGTTATTGAGTGACTGCATTCCTTTCCTTGCAGCTGAAGATTCATTGTAGTAAAGAATTAAGTTATATGCAGCACACACCATTGAATTCTTTTGTGTGAAACTGCTCAGAAATTCACAATATAATTTCAGGAGTTTCAGAGGTCACGATTAAGAAAGATAGTTACATATCTTTGGCTTTTTTAATTACTCCACTTTTGAGGAACTTTATTCACTTGACTGCTTTATTGTGACTAAACCATCTGGCTGGAACATATGTTATTACTTCTTAGAGACTATTCTAACTTGGTTCATTTTTGTGGCTTTTATTCACAATAAACTTTCTGTAATGACAGTTATATCCTCCCACATAAGATGTTATTCCAGTGTGAAGAGAACTTAGAGAAAATGATACAAGCATGCTTTGGATGGAATGAGCTGCTTGGGGTATTTTGTATACAGTGAAACTCCTTATATAAAATTGTAGAATCATAGAATGGTTTGGGTTGGAAGGAACCTTAAAGATCGTTTAGTTCCAACATCCCCTGCCATGGGCAGGGACACCTGCCACTAGACCAGGTTGCTCAAAGCCCCATTCAACTTGGCCTTGAACTTTTCCAGGGAGGGGTCATTCACAACCTCTCTGGGCATCCTGTTCCAGTGTCTCACCACCATCACAGGAAAGAACTTCTTCCTAATATCCATTCTAAATCTAAATCCCTTTAGTTTGAACACATTTCCCCTTGTTCTATCACCACATGCCCTTGTAAAAAGTCCCTCTCCAGCTTTCATGTAGGCCCCCTTCAGATACTGGAAGGCTACTATGAGGTCTCCCCAAAGCCTTCTCTTCTCCAGGCTGAACAACCCCAATGCTCACAGCCTGTCTTCATAGGAGAGGTGCTCCGGATGCATTACATACATTATGTATAGGAGGAAGTCTCTGAAAACTCATAAAGAGAAAGGAATGATTAATTTCTCTTCCCACCAACATGCTAGCCATTGTCACTAGTGTCATTAGTTATTGCCAGTAACTTTCATGCAGATTTGGTGAGACAGGTTAATCGCTCTGCTAATTCTTGGTAGTTTGAGAAATGATGGCAAGAACATATGAGCTTTTAAACTGAAGACTTGTCCATTACATCTAGACATCAAAATGGAGGGCCCTAAAGTGGTTGCATTCAGTTTTGTGTTCCCTCTAGTTTGAGTCAGTTGAGTACCATACTATGTCATCTCTTGACGTCCCAAACACTGTTGTGAATGGTTCTTGGGGGAACATTTCTTTGTTTTAAAGTCCAGGTTGCCCATGCCTATTTTATTTGTTTTAAATAAATAATTTTCACTTTTCTGAGAAAACTACAGAGTAGCACAAATGGTTCCCTTCTGCCATTCAGAAGCTGCCCATTTATTGTTTTGATACTTGAGAAAAAGAAGTATTACTTTATTATTATCAGTGAACATCATCCGTTTTCTTCACTCTTGCAGAAAATTGCTTTATTCATATTGTTGTTTTTCTATTGAGTTATAGGAATACCGGAATAGATCTGGAAGTCCTGGAGAACAGTTTATTCAATGACATTTCATTTTTTTAGAAGATGTTCTTTATTTTAAATACATCTGTTGTATACAAATAATGTTTTTTAACAACTATTGAAATGAAAGCTGACCAGAAATATGTTTACTTTCCACTTAAAATTGTATTTCAAGTCACTTTTCCAATACAGGCTATCATTTCTGGTGAAGCCATATTTCCTGTGATGTAAAATTGTCTCACGTAATGCTGAGTAGCACATATACTTTATAAGACCTTACTAAATTATGTTTGGTAACATTACAGAAAATTTATATCTTTTTAACTAATTTGATATACAAAATTTCATGTCATCTTAGAGAACTAAACCAATATTTTTTTTTAGTTAGGCATATCAAATTTTTCTGTTTCCATTTTCAATATGGAATATTTTTTAAAAATGTAATTTATGACAAATTATTTAATATGACATATTATGAAATGCTTTTGAATTATCTTGTACAAAACGACATATTGTTAACCAACATGAAATAATTCAGGATGCCAGTCATAGTATTCTTTTAGTGCTTTTGTCCAGAAAATAATCACAATTTTTTACAATTAACTTGATGCTGATTACAAAGAATGTCCTGAATGAGAACTTTCTGATCCATAATGTTAATCCTCTCACTGAAATTTTCCTCTATGTTAATCTATTAACTCTTACCATTATGGGTCTTCATACACATGGATACACTCAGAATTATTTTCAGAAATATAAATGCAAGCTTTTGACACCCCCCCCAGATTATGCCTTTTAGAAATGTAATTGCCACACTATATTCACTTCTCCCTTTGAGACTGATTTTTGTTCTTGAGAGTAAGAACACATGTCTCAGTCCATGTCACTCAAACCAGGACAGTCCATCAACAATTTTTTGCAACTACATAAATCCCTGGAGCATTGAAATTTGCTCAAGCTCAGCTAGAATTTTTTTGATAAAGCCTATACAAAAATGCTGGTCATACATCAGTCATTTATTTATCCAAAACAGAAAAAAAGAATTTCATCCATTATCAGTCTTCATTGCAGAGATTTCATAGAGCTCAAATTACAGTGCCTGTATGAAAGTTATACATGGCCTGTTTCTAAACCATCTCTGTACTATATTGTGTTTCCAGTCTTGTGACATATATTTTATTGCCTGTGTCACACAAGCTGGAGAAATACATTAAGATGAAGAAATGTTCTTGTCTATGATTAGAGGAAAAGTTATATGTAATGTCCTGTTGTCCATAAAGTGCCACATAACATTTTAATGGAAGAATTTCAGGGTATCTAAGCAATGGGATTTCTGTGTATAGCCTGGAATATACAGTACAATGATATACATGCAATAAAATGTGACAATTTTGTTTAAGGCATGCAAAGCAGAATACTACTCTTTGAAGTTAAACATTTTAAAACATGAACATACATGTATAAAGAACAGCTTCAAACATTGGATGCTATTTTCCATTATAACTAATAACAAGGAAAATATTAACTTAGAATCTTTAAAAATGTGTATATTTTCAGCTTGATGTTTAGCTAAATTAGGTTCAAAAGCTACAACAGTGTCTGGATAAGCAGACTGAACCAAAATAAAATCTTCAAATTCAGTTTAGACATTTGAAAAGTATATAGATGACACTAACACTTGAGTATCAATGATGGTGTTAAAATAGGTAGATTAGGTGAAGCTGCACTATACATTGATTTACTTTGCAGTTTACAATATTTAGAATGATTTTTTATTATTTGTTTATTTTTCTATTCTGCATCTGTGTTTCAAACCAAAAACGCTAGCTTTAGGGTTAGATGCAACATTGTTAAGACAAAGTACAGGCAAACAGTAGTGCTGAGAAAAATAATCATGCACCTGGGGAAGGAACTTCATGAGGGACAGGTAATTGAGCTATGCATATACATACTGTGCCTATAGATGTTGTTCCTAATTGTTCCTGAACAAAATAAAAAATATTTGGCATACCTAACCAATGTCAAAAATAAGTTTCATGACAATGAAAAAACTAATTGAAAGGAAGTTCATATGGAAAATGCTAATAGAAAAGTCTGATTAAAAAGTATATCTCTTTGTGATAACCCAGTTAATAATTGGTTTGCTTCTCAATATAAGAGTAGAGGTTATAGGCCAAATGAGGAGTGCTGATTCTTAGGTAGACTAATATAATATAATAATAAACAATACTAAAGCCTTTCTCCTATATGGTAATAAAGGCATGTTCGATTTTCCAGGAAGATAATTAGAATGAAAATGTTCTGAAATAGTATCCTGATGAAGAAAGTAATAGGCTTCAGAAAACCCCTCCAGGAAAATTGATTTAGCTTCATGCAAGAATAAACATTCCTCTAGACAAACCTGTTTCTCCTACAGGTTATAACTGACCCTAGGACTACATTGTCACAGAAATACACCCAGTCTGTATATTGAGTTTATTTAGTTGCACAAACATGGTCACACCAAATAACATTCTATAAACCTTCCAATTTACTGTAAAACTTGGTGCCCTTTGTGTTATCATACTCAGAATTAATTTCAGTTTATTGGATACAATAGGTATAAAGTCATCTGCCTTGTTCTTAAATAATGTTATATTTTTTCTCCTCTACATAGTCCAAGTGTTAACCTTACAATGCCAGATTATCCTAATGAACATGACAATGTTTTTGACAGAGATGGGCATTCAACACAATAGGCAATGAAAGGTCAAGGAAATAACATTGTGTGGTGGTAGTACAAATGTATTTGTGACACAACAAAATTAACAGCTGATAATTTCTTTTCAACAGCTATTTTATGTACTTTGCAGCTTTAGCAAAATCTGAATGCTATACATCTAAAAATTAAGCCTTCTGAATGAAAACTCCTTTGTTAAGGAGACAATAAGGAACATTTTAAATCAGATTTAACATTTACTCTGTGTGTAAATATCTTTTTAGTTATCTGCCCCTGCTTCACCAAACAGCAATGTGGGGCTTTTTAATGTCAACGCTGCCAGTCATGCTACAGACACTGCTTACCACAGCTAGACAAGTAACCTCTTTAATGTAATATTCTTGTTCCTTTTGTGGTGCTACCTTCTTAGGGTAGTTGAAGGCTTACGGATTTAATAAACCAAGAAAGTGTTAACTCATATACTAAAATTGGCAGACATCTCTGTGGGATCTGAGTGTACTTCTGACAGAATCTGAAGGTATTGGAAAAGCTTCAAACCACATAGGAGACCTCTATATCCATGTCAGCAGATGGGATTGTGTTTGAAAATGCTGGGTTGCAATAAAAATTTGGGCTACTGCTGGAGTTGTTCAGTTCCATGAGCATTTAATGACCAGCTGTTTTCTGTATCCATGGTTACCCTGAATGTAAAAGCATCCTTTTCCAAACAATTTATCTGTATATTACTGTTTGTTTATTTTGCAGTGCTACATGTAACTAAGGAAAAATATTAAAGAAAGGTGTGTAATAGTATGGTAGGGTTTTTATTGAAGCAAATACACATAGGTGAAAAACTCTAGGTACATCTACATTAAAAAAAGGTTTATTTCTTTAGTTTTTTTCTTTTACTGATTAATACTCATAAAGAAATAAGTCACTGTATAGTATAATAATGGTCTTGTATAAAAAAATTAACATAGAAATTTGCTATTTCAAGAGAAGGAATACATTTAAATATTGCACATTACAATGTATTGGCATGTTTATTTAAGTACTGAAAAAAAATATTGCAGACTGCTTTTTCAGATTTTTTAGATTTGTTTTTTTTTCTACAATACTGATTCCTTAGCACCTAAGATGCAATTTTTTGTGTGATGTTATTGAGTTTTAATAGAATAGCCATAATCAGAGAACAAATATTTCTGCCAATGTTTATAGATAAGATAGAATTATGAATAAAGAATAGACAATAATTAAATTTATGGGATTGTCACAGAAGATAATGTAGCTGTTAAGATACATAGAGTCTTTTATGGCTCGGACTGCCTTAGTCTTTGTACAGAGCTTTAAAATATACTATTTCAGCAGAATTAGGTATCTTTTTAACACAAAGAATCATCTTTTCATTATTTTTTTCATAAGGTTTGTAGGATATTAGTTATGTCACATTATGCTCATAAATAAAATTATTACAGTTATGCTGTGTGTTTAGCACTTTTCTGCAGCTCCTTATAAACTCGATGATTTCAAATTTATAAATATATTCCTACACTACCAACCAGTCCAAGATAGAATCCACATTTTTTCTGCTGAAAATGTCCTTGTTGCCATACGGTCAACTAAAAGCTACTAAACATCTTAAATTGAGTTAATAGTGAGGAGAGACAATATCATGTTGAATCTGCTTTTTTCTATCTTAAGGGCAGGCAAATGAAGTACAATCAGCATTTCAGTAGGCGACTCTTCAAGCCTCCTGAAGACCATTTTATGACAACATTCTTTTTTCATCTTTGGATAACAGATTTCAGCTATTACCTAATACCATGAAACTGATTTTTAGTATATAGAAACACAGATATGATCTAGATTAGGAGTATGAATGACTGATTATTCATTTTTGATACAAATTTAAATTGTTTTGAAAGTTTAGGTTACTTCAGAGGTCTTTCTAACTCTGGCTGATCTTTTTTACATTTTTTTTATTTATATTTAAAACAAATTAAAGAATATTTTCAAGAAGATGACTTTTAATACCCAGTAGATTTAGTAGAATAATAGTTTTATTTCAAGGAACCAGAGTGTAGGGGACAAAGTTGATATGCAAATTTTGACCTACTCTTTGCACATTACCTTTAACTAGACTAAGTTTGAAGCCCTAAGTAAATGTATTCATTCAGTGATTTCATTTGGAGGAACTTTACATTTCACTTTCGATTGAATAAACTTTTCATTGGCATAAGGTGTTCAAAGTTTAGCCTTTAGACAGTCAGGATCTTGGCTGTGGTCATTACCTCCCTCTCTTATTTAGTCTCTGTCAGTATTTGAAGATTGGTGTCACTTTGTAATATTGCCTAGAAAAACAGACTTCAGCTTCCCAGTAAAGATCTGAATCAGCATACCTGTGATAAATTTGGCTTTTAATATCAAAAAGGGTACTTCTTTCTATTGGACATGGAACTGAAGAGTGTCTGAGCTCAAAATCTACATAAAACTCAAAAGCCTCCCTAAGAGCTTCTGCGACTTTCAAGCAAAGACACATCCCAGTTACTTTCAAACTAAATGACTTTGAAAGATTCAGCTAAAGCACAGTGACGTCAAAAAGAAAAAGAAATGGGTTTATATATTCTGCATTCTCAGTGCATTGTGGTCTTACTAACTTGCCCAAGTACTTTTACTCACTAGGTACTAAGATAACACTAGCTAACCATTTTTCTAGTAAATGAAGTCAAGTGAGTCATAAATATGATATTTGTTTCCTTTGAGAATGTGCTTTGTGGTTCTGCTGTTCATATGACGTAACTCAGCAATGTCAGGGAGTAGGCTGTGTATCTCTCCAGGTATTTTATCTCGTTTTAGAAAGCATACTAATAATAAATCATCCAAAACCACTTTTATTCCCATTTTCTCATTAGGGCACTGTTCTGCCAACTAGTCATTTTTTAATAGCCAGCCATTTATATGTTTTTATGTGTGTACTAAAACATTTTTCTTCCTTGAGCTCAGGGTCAGAGTCCATGGAACACACCTGTGTTCAGTATAATTAACTGTTCACATTTGATGTACTCTTACTCTCCCAGTACATTGTTACCCCTGTATCTTCATGTTTCACATTTGCTTATGTGTAATAAATGTTATGATCAAGTTTATTATTCTTTTCTCAAATTCCTGCAAAGGTAGCAGTTGTGACTTGGAGCCTCACTTCAGAAATAGTATTTATATTTTCATGGACAAAAATTTTTAGAAGATAAAATTGAGACATGATTATTTAAAGGTGATTTTTTTATAGAATTCCCTCAGTATGTATGACAAAATTTTGGAGTTTCCAGACTATTTGGAATAGCACAGGATAAGTAAGGAGGTGTTTATATGTTAGCCTGTTTGTGTAATACTTTTATGCAATAACTTGATTTTAAATCATTTTCTAGAAAACCTGAAATAATTTAGATAAAAACTGCCAAAATAACCCTTTTGATAGTTGTAAATAAAATTATCCTAAATTTCTCTATGAAATTAGGAAATGCCACAGAGAAAAAAGGTTTTGCTTCAATTATTTTTTCAGCTGTTTATGACCACCTCATTCTTCCAACTATGCAAAATAGTGTCTCCTTGTGTAACATCTATGTAGCATTTGAAACCAAGGAAAAAATAGCTGAACTTCATATACACAGTGCTGCACTTCAATAAGTATAATAACCTGTGCTACCTTAGAATAGTCCTAGGTATTGGAATGTTTGAAAACTATAGACTTTCCTGTTTCCTTTAACTTCTGTCTTCATTCTGAATCTTAGGTAAGATTTTAAGAAATTGTTACACAAATGTCATTTGTCTTATACTTGCAGAAGAAAGCTTTTCAATTTAGCTTAAGATTTGTAATACATTTTCTTTAGCAATCTAAAGCTGATATTTAATTGTAATTAATTTTCTAGTGAAAAACAGGAACATGTTGCTGTGCATTGGTGTTATTAAAATGGGAAATTATAGACACAATTGGCTGGGAAGAGTGCATAAAGAAAAACTCCATGGTTTACTGGCTAAGTACTTTGTGTCACAAAGCAATTAAAATAAAAATCAGACATTGTACAATCAGGTTGTACATAAATATTAATCGCTTTTTCCTAAAATATAACAAAATTATTTGAAATCATTGTTGCACTTAGACAGAATTTACATGAGCACTACTCAGTCTGATAATAACATTTCATGTTCCCTAATATGGTTAATGAATGCCCTTTTTAATTCCTTTCATTATTTAATTATCTTTTATGCATCAAAGTGTTTACATAATTTTTTAGAATTGCATGGAGAAAAAGACATTTCGGGTTCTCATGGGTTCAGACTCTACTATGTTTTCACAAATTTTATTGCAACGCAATGATCAAGTTGAATTGTTTCAGTAATTTTTTAATTTATATTAACTGTTATTCTACACTTTGAATTATTTATTGTGTCTGATCCTACAAATGTTGTGTCTTTGCAATTGATCAAAAAAAGCATTTAGCAGCTTTGGAAAAGCAGCATACTTCTAAAGAGTTACGAAGATTAATAGAGGTGTTCTAGCTTGAAAATGAAAATAAACCAATGTCCTGCTTGTAAATGACAGAAAAGGCCAAGTTAAAGCAAATAAAGTAATAATGTGAATATTTGATAACAAAAGTTGAAGATAATTTTAATTAGAAATGCATACATTATTTTTTAATCACACTTTGCATGAAAGACATTTCCCAGAAGACAGTAGTGTACAACTTAAAGAGGGTTTAATCTAGCTACTAGAAAAGATTTTTTTTGTTTGTATGAGGAGTCAATTCTCACATTACTAAACATCTGCAGCTGAAAACTAGCTGGCTCCAGCTTGAAACTAAGTTGCTAACTAGCAGATGTCTACCTGATAATGAGTTGCATTTGTAATGTTATACTGAATGCCAATATTGCCACATCTATCAAAAAACAATACAGAAAAACAGAGGTATAACCTGACTATGCTGTCTAACATAATAGAAATACACTGATCCATTGAAAGGTGATGTTTGTGTCATGTCTACATAAGCACATTTTTTCCTGTAATTGTTGAAATGTGAATATTAATGGTTATGACATATGTGACTGAACAACTGGAAGGAAAAGTTAATGGTTAACAACTAGAACCAGTTTCTGATTAATACACTTTTTAAAAGTATACAGACTGTAATTGATTCAAAATATACTTTAAGTACTTCCACTGAAATATTTCTGATCATTAGCAAGAACATATGAATGTTCTTCAGAAAACTTCTCAATGAATACATGGATAATTCTGTCTAATAAAGGCATAATTACCCTGTAAATTTATGGAGAAATGTATATTGCATATACATAGAATCCACTCTATCCAAGCCACTGAAACTATTTGTTAGTACCTTTTCCCAAGGGACTTTACCAGAGGTGCTTCATTTTCATTTGCAACAAACTAACTGAAGCATTTGGTTTACTACATATAATCCAGTTTATTAATAAGAAAAAAATAATTTTAAAAATAGGCTTTGGGAAAAGAGGGAGCAGACTTGAAGTCCCCTACCCAGTTCTGTTTATTTATATTCAAGTCAAATAATACTTACATGTAAAGTAGTCAGACAGTCCTTCTCATAAATGACAGAATCAAAGAATCTGTCCTATTAGATGAGTGGCATTGGCCATGAAGTTCCTGTTTACTCTTGCCCTGGATTTTAGTTTATTCATTACAGTATCAAAATATTTTGACACATACTCTATTGATTTTACTTTACTTAGCCATTTATTTTGTAACTTAGAGTTCCATTAAGTGGAAAATATGTGTTCAAATCCATTAGTCAGAGAAGGAATTGAAGCTAGATCTTTTACAACCCGTGTTCTAATCTCCAAAATAATTCATCTGTACAAAATGTATTGAACAGCTGACTTTCCAGACATCCCTAAAAGCAGTATACCTATTCCATACCTTTAAGGGTAATGAATTGCCACCAAAGAATCATACCCTGCTCAGGGTATGAGGTCTGAATCCATCAGTGGTTTATGGTCTGCATATTTTTGATTATTAATGACAGGAAAAAAAAAGTCCTGGTTATAACAAAACTTTTCAGAACTGAAATTTACATTTGCAAATTGTTACTCTAACTTGTTGTGATGACTTCATGGATTATGACACTTTGCTGTTTAACAGCCTTGCCCAGGTAATAGTAATTCATATGTATTTCATGTCTCTGATACTTAATGGTTCCTTTTAGTGACACATTGTTTGATATAAAAGGATATATTGAGTTATATAGTGTTTTCAGTATATTTGAGGGTGCTTTTGCATTCCAGTTTTAGTCCTTAGGATGAAGAAATGTTTACACCTCAGGAACCACTGTTATTTCTTCATATTGGGCATTTAACACATTATCTTGTTTAATGCATTTTTTTAATTCCCTCCCTTTTTAATGGTGATTTCCACTTTAGGATTATTATTGTTTGTTTCTTATCACATCCCTCATAAAGCATTAAATACTGTGGTTTTTGTTACCAAGACTCAACTGTACTTCACACAGTCCTAGCTATCCAACCTCAATTTCCATATACCATCAGTTCCATGTAAATCTGCTCATTGTACATAAAGCAAATGTTGTTTTGCAGTTTATGGAGTAACAATTCAAACATAATATATCTAAATTGCTGCAAGTTCATACGTCTCTCATTGTTGTGTTTGAGACAGTTCAATATTTGTTCTGTACAGTACAGCTTGATTATCCATGCTTTCTTCTTTTCTTTGTTGCTAGAAACAGTTTTTCCGAGAAATGGATTTTAGTCTCACAGCTCTAACACATCAATTTGTTAGTTCACTAATAAAATACTTCTGCTGTTTGTGTCTATCGTGAAGATAAAGTGATTGTAAGTGCTTTGAGAGCCTTGTCTATTCCAATATACTGCTTTATGACTGTGTAGGCTCAAATTTTGGCAGTATAAATCCGTAGATCTAAGGTTTATCTGCAGTAATAGAAATTTTAATTGTGTTTCTCTTTGCTAGAAATTCTGTATTTTGCTGTTATTACGTAAAATAGTATTGGTTAATATTATTTTCTTTTTCTGAAAGTGATTCATCACTTTTAAACACACAAAATTCTAGTGGTTTTAATAGTCAATTAATTAGACCCAAACCACTTCCAGCAATTATGTGCAACCTGGAACCAAATCAGAAAGTCCTTTTTAGGATCCAGGTTCAAGGCTAGGCTGCTACATGGAAACACTGGCAATACAACTTTATTTCTCACAGTCTTTTCCTTTGGCTTTGCTCTAGCTTGCTTCCTTCCTGTACATCACTCCCTCCAGAAACCAGCATTGTGTCCATTCCCATCTTTTCATGGTTAGTAAAAAACAGAACTCTGACTCCTTTAATTTCATTTGTGTATTAATATTTTTCATTAGCATTTTTTTGCCTGTAATTTTATGGTAGGAACCAAAATATTCTCTATTGCAGTAAAATAACACCAGGTAATTTGTTTACATTGTAGTGTAAAATTAATAGAATTGGTAACTGAATTTGTTTATTTTATTTTATTTTATTTTTATTTTATTTATTTTATTTTATTCTATTTTTTAATAGTTTCAGCAGGGAACCTAGGGTTAAGTGCTCTTATCAGAAGATATGGCATATGGGGAAATAGTAGCAGAGAAATTTTGAGTAAACACTATTACTGCTGCCATTATATGGATAAATAAATAATATTAATGCAATTCTATTTTGAAAGAGATTATTTAAATGTGACACTGTCATACATTGTATATGTCACCACTCTGAAAATAGTTAACTCCTACTTATTGGATGAAGTCTTTTTATGTAAACAGTCCCTTTCACTTACTCATCCACTGATCAAGATGAGTGATCAGTGCTTCTTTATTAATCTTTTTTTCTTAGTAAACGGGGGAAGACAATTTGGTTTTTTGGTTTCTTTGGGTTTTTTTCCTTCCCCAGACTCTTTCTTATGTGATTAAACTTGCTGCTTAGGGAAAACAGGGCATAATGAGTAATTCAGGCTGTACACATCAGAAGGATTCCATACTCTCTTATTCTCCAAGAGTTCTGGGAAAAAGAGTTTCATGCCTGCAGTAGAAATTGATGCATGCTGTGTCTATATTACTTTCTTTTTGTTATTACTCACAGAAACTATGAAAGTCTATATGACTTCTTGGTAAACACAAAAAATATATCTATTTAAAGAAGACAATGTTGTCTTGAGAATACAATTCTCAAAAGACCAACTGTTGTATAAAAATAAATTCAGAGAGAGAGATTAAGAGACTAAGAATTAAATAATAATTCTAGACTTAGTTCTGGAGGAAAAAAGGAAAAAGTGAAAAACTATATTTTTATAGCACAGCGAAAGAAGAATATTGTCTTATTCAACAGTTATAGCTGTTATCTAAGCAAATTCATATTCATGAATGTGTCTTTAGAAATTTAAATCCTCTCTCCTTCCAACATCAATAAGGAATACAATTGAAGTTCTGGAACTCATATAGATTTTAGATAATGAAATTATGTTTTCAGCAGTTTTCAAATCAATTTAATTTCAACTGATACAAATCTTGTCTCAAATACGATAGTTTTTGATCCTCAATCTACAAACAACATCATACTTAAGATAAAGTCTTTAGCAATAGCTAAGTTGCAGATGATCCACATTTCTTATTTTTCATTATCAATTCCGTATATTTCTTCAAATCAGACTGCTAAGTGAACTATTAAGTGAAGAAACTATGTGAACTTATTATGTATAATAACACACTAGAAAAGAGTCACTGTACCTAAATTTACCTAAGATTCTCTGTTGTAGAATCTAACAGCATGTCTTATTTCTATTTAAAATATTTGGTAATAAAAATCAATCAAGATGCTACATTATCCCAACAGCTCAAAGTGCTTAACTATCATTACCTTTTCAGCAGAAGGAAAATTGAAAAATGAAGTTTTGAATTTTAGTCATACTTAAATATTCCAGGCAAGTTTCAGTAGCATTTTGGAATCACAGAATATCGTAAGTCAGAAAAGACCCAAGAAAAGGGGGACATCTCTCCCAACACTATGCTCAAAGCAGAGCTGACTTCAAGGATAAATGTATTTGCCCAGAGCATTACCCAGTCAATATTTTTAATGTTTCCAACAACAAAGGCCCCACAACTTCTCCAGGCAACTTCTTTATTTGGAACTTTACATGTATGCATTCAAGAACAGCCCCTGTCCTAAACACAATATATGGTAAACTTCTGAGAGGAAACTAGATACTGATGAACAAATGATCACTAAAATATTGTTTGAGTGAGTGAGCACAATTTGCTTCTGAGATACCAGCTATCTATTTGCAACAGTTCTAGGCAAATAAAGAAAGCTAAGTTTTTAAGAGGATTCTGAAAGATTGGAAGAGAATGAAAGAAATGGCTATATTCATATCTGGTTTAAGCAAGCATGATACCAGTGATTCAGTCAAAGCAATGCATTTTCATCTTAGCCCAAGAGCTGCCTTAAACCTGGTCAATTGTAATATTGAAGATTTTTTTTTTATTTTCCTTTTTTCTGTAGTTTTCCGTCTACTTATTTCTTCGTTTAATGTTACTTTCTATTTATGAAATATCACTTAACTTTTATGTAAATAATTTTGATAATTTTTTTTCCTCAGTGACAGTTGTCGTTCATTAAAAATACTGAAAGTATGAATCACAGTTTGTCTTCAAAGTCCAGTGCCATAAAAGATGAAGGAAAATCTTTGATCAAGTGAAAAAGGTGACTCCATTGTCTCCACAACATGACAGTAAAATATAAGTTCCCTTTTTCATAAGGAACTCCAAAACTTAGAAACTGATAGGTGATACTGTCTAATGGGATTAGGGCTAATACTGTTACTGTTAAAATCAAGAGGAAGATATCTGTCTCTAGCATTGAGGGAAAAGGCAAGATGGATAGGTGTCTGGACTAGAGATGGAACAAGAGGTTAGATATACAATATAATTGTATAGACTTTTCTATGGTCAGTATAGATTCTTGGTACATGCTAAGTTGAGTTTGATTCTCAAGGGGAAAAAAAATACCATCCTGAAATTTATGTTCTGAAAAAGAAACCCGTTACCTTGCAGTCAAAATAAACAGACATCATTTCTGCAGCTTTTCAAATCATAGATGCTTATTGCATCGTTTTTCCCTGTGGTCCAATACTAAATGTTTCAGATGCAAAATTATTAAATGAAATTCATAGTTAAATACATTTACCGTTCCATTTTAACGGAGTTGCCCTTCATTAGAGGCTGTCATTCAAAATTAATATGAGGAGCTCTTACAGAGATGTCTAAAGTGAAGAGCTGAATGGCATAGTACTTATTTTTCAGAAGTATGGATGGTTTTAAAGTGGGAATTGAGAACTGATAACAGAATGATGTAATGAAAAATTATGATGTTTCTTCAGTTTTCTTTTATTGTTTACTCTCATTACAATGACAATCCATTGCCAGTAATTAAATTATTGTTTATTTCAAGACCTGAAACTGAGCAATAGTCATCTGCCTTCAGCAGCATCTGTATGCACCTAACATCTGTTCTTCTCATTCGGTCATGGAGCTTTATATGTAAAAAATTCTTCCTTTCACTTTCGTGAATGGTTTCTAAAATTTCTTACTATTTGCTGCTAAACAAATTAACAACTTGTTTGTGTTTAACATAATAAGACATCATATAAAATCCTTTTAAAAAAGAGAATTGTATCTCAGGAAAGACTAGTTTTCATTACTGCTTTAGCATTTTATAATAATTACAATAAAAAAAGTGTGCTGTAAAAGTTAGATGTCAATAAACAGAAGTCTTCTGTAAGCTTAGAATTTATTTTAGTATCAGTAAATGTGTATCTCATTTATACTGTTACATTAGTCACATATATTCTGGGATAATCTGTACTAACCCTGGGACAAGGCCAATAGCTATATTTGACATTTATAAGGCAGAGAGGAATGAGCCATGTTTTACCCATTTAAAATTATTTGATTTCATCATAGTTTTTAAATACCTTTAAAACAATAGTAAACTGTGTTTAAATGGCATCGAATGCCTTGTTGTTATCTCAAAATACACTGTATAACTTCTATATTATAGTCTGAATTTTTCTTTGTCGCTAATTAGTAATGAGGTTAGGAATGGAAGACTTTATAAGCCTAGTTTTATGGCAAACCTTTTTGACAAATACAATAATTTCATAAATCCAAATAAACTGGCAACATTTTGCATTTTATATGTTAGTTTACTATCTACAGCAAAATGTTTCTGTGTTTCATTTGTATCATTGTCAGCAAGACGATATAGATGTCCTTGTTGAAAATGTAGAACACAGAAATTTATTTATTTTTAAAAAAAAGAGAGGAATATTATTAAAATTATGATATTAAAATTCTAAAACTTCTTTCTTAAAATTAAAGTAAGAAGGCAAGAGCAGGTGCTGGATATAATTATTATCTCTGCCTTATATTTTATCCTAATCTTTCTCTTCCCTTCCCTGAACTGTGAATATAACATAATCTAAGGAGCAGAGAGAAGAAAGAGTTTGTCTGTGTACAATGAAATGTACATTTTATTATTTGGTAATGGTTTTTAGCTTCACACAAGCATAAAATTGACAATAACAACTCTTAATTAATCTGTAGTTCTTAATCTAAGTGCAAAGTTAGTGATAAAACAAATGATGGACAAATGGATATGGCTACAGTGACCGTTTTGCCTTGTTTTAATGTATTGTCAAAAAGTTTTTTTTTCCCCTACTTCACTTTTAAAAAATACACAAGTAAATAACTGTGAACATAAGTGATAAGAAAGGAAAACACTCAGCAATATTTTCAAGGGTATTTAAATTGATATTATTAAAGTGCTGATCCTTCCTAATTCTAGAAAATATTCATCAGAATAAATGAAGATTAATCTAGTGCCCAATATAAGCTTTGTTTCAGGAAAGTGGAAAGATGAAGAATGTTCACTTAATACATGCACTGAACCGGTAATTTAAGTAAGTTCTGTTGGTGTCATAAAGCTGAAGTCATACGTTCACATCAGAATTCAATGAGCATACATAACTAATGAGTAAAAAAGTTATTTCTATTAAAGATTCTTAATAAACCATAAAGACTAGATGGGGAAAATGATGATTGTCCAATTTTAGTATAAATAAAAGGAAAACATTAGAAAATTAAAGTAATCTAATATTTTTATAGAGACAAATAATTAAAAAAAATAAGAGGAAAAGAGAATATTTTGCTGATAAGATGTAATTTTCTGCTTAATGACTATCTTTTAGGGAACAGTCACATTTTATTAACATGACTAATTAACTCACTGTACTTCTGTGCTAATAGTGAAGGAAGCACAATAACTGAATAGTGGTAGTATAAGATTTTAATAAGAGTTAAATAGTAACATGTTCCCCATATTCCATAGCAGTAATTTAAATGCAAATGTACAATATAAAAAAGGACCTCCATTTTCATCCTACATGGAAGGAATGCATGCATTCTGGTAAAGCACATTTTTGTTCAGGCACCAGTCTGAGAAAAGAGACAAGCTAATAAGGAAATGTCAGTTGTTAAAACAGAGGTTAAAATCCTGACCTTATGAGGTCAATGAGTTCATCAGGGCCAGATTTCAGACAGGGTTGTCTTTCTTGAAGTGAGAATTTAAAGACAGCAGTTTCCAAAAATCTAGTTTCTTGAGTCTTATGTTTCACAACAAATGCAAAACCCACTTGTCCTCTTGAAACAATACTGGGACAACAGATTTCTGGAGAGCAGAAAACTTTCTTCTAGGAATATGATAAATAGATATTGTATAGAACTAACCGAGGTCTCTAGACTACCAATGGCACTTCTCTGACCTAAGATTCAGAAGTCTTGTTCTACTTAATGAACAATGCATAGCACCAAGGGGGGTTACATAGAATGTAAAGTAATGGCATGAAGGAGGCTGATGGAAATTTTTTCTGAGAAGCAGAATCTGGGATAGACAGTAAAATAAAAGGAAAATAGAGATGTTCGTCCATCAGTAGTTTCTCATATCTAGTTCACACCAAAGAGGAAGGTTAGTTACGTGGTACTTCAAGGCATATGTGAACAACAAATTAAAACTGTTCTATAAATTTTTTCCAGCAAGCAATATTCATTTTCCGAACAGCCCTTAGCTTCTGTAGAGAAAGGCTTGACATCCAAATTTTACATCCAGCTAAGTATTTCAATACTACTATTATAGTCTGATATTTAAATATATATATATGTAGCTTGATATATTTATAGCTTTATAACCTTACTTTCCTTTGGCATTTCTAATTTATAACACAGGCAGTCATCTAAATAATTCAGATTGAATGTTTGTATTTGCTAAGTGGAGAAAATTGAAAGACTAAGAAAGGAAAACCTACAGTCTTGTTCTAATTCCCTCCAATTATACTTCCTGAAGGATGAAGGGAAAATTAGAACCAAAATTACATTTGAGCATATTAAACAGATTCAGTGCTACATTGCGTACAGTGTTAGTTGCGTCACTGCAATAGAGTTGTTAACAAATAGTTTCCTAGTATGAAAATGTAGTATGGAAATACTTGCATTGGGAAGGTAAGTAAATACAAAAAAATATTTTCTATGCCATCTTTCAGATAGTATTTTATCTACTCTTATAATAATAGTATTCTACTATTTTATTAAGTTCTAATTTAATTTTTTTTATGAAACAGCATCATGGAATCACCTTCTTTATCACACCATGTCGAGGTCTACAACTGAGAGAAGCTTCTTTTCCTTTATTTTGTGTCTTGCTTTATTTCCCTTGCTCTTACCCCCCTCTAATTAGAATAGCCACTAATGTGAAAACTATAGTTCCTCTACGTGAATTGAATTAAGGACTGATGAAGGGACTTTCACCCTGAATTTATAATGGGAATTATAATAACCAGTTTCTTCACAATGTTACATTTTATTATAGCACTTCACAGCTAAAAGTACTGAGAAATTATTCATGTCAAAATTAGAATAAAAAATGAAGCTCAAAAGTGCAGATAGCAAAGAAAGTGAGAATTTGACTTTCACATGAAACTGTAACCCAGGGCTAGGTTCTTTAGAAAACTGGAAGGTGGGAAGGACAGAAATTAATATTACAAACAAAAAAGCGTTATTAACTGTTCTTAAGGCTAGAGGTAAATTTGATTAAATAAAGCATTACAGAGAATTTCAGACAAATAATACTGATAATCAAGTGTAATCTGTTAATAACAGCCTCCAGCAGGAGCCTCTGGTCATACTAGACATGGTGTGCTGTTGTATACTATATACCTGACAATCAGCTCCACATCATTAGTCAAATAAGAGCTATATCTTTATGAACATATATAGAAAGAAGTGTTTCACTGGAATTTAGCTCTTAATTATTTTCAACTAGGAGTTACTCATATTGTCAAACAAAACCTGTTCCTTTAGCATTATACTATGAAATTTCCTATGTGTTCCTGTCACCTTATAATAGCTCAGTGATGAGAATCCCCATCAGACCACAGGTTGAGTTCCTGTTTTGTTTTACTCAGCTATGAAACTGAAAAGCAAATATTGGAGCCCTTACTTCAGTACATTTTTCCAGCCTCCTTCCTGTGGTAACATTTCCTGCTTCTCAAATCATATTCAGTGTGAGCATTCAAGTACAGGAGATCTCCTATTTCACAAATAGTAACTGCAATAATCTTTTACATATAAATATAGCTCATTTCTAGAGCTATTGATCATATTTTTGAATCACAAAACAGTACTTGTTTATTTTAAAATTATCTCTACTACAGTGGTTATTTGGAAGCAAATTAATTGAATAAATAGAGACTTTCTTATACTCCATGAAAAGCATTTTATCAGAAGTTTTGCTGTAGTTTATAAATTAACTACCAGCATGATTTTTAGAGATACTGTGATGACTGAGAAAAAAACAAGAAACAAATAATATGCCAGCCTGTAACCTTTCTTCAGTGAAGATTAAGATGTGGTCTCTCTTGGTTTTGCTCTTTTCTTACAGCAGATCATCTTCAAACCTCCTTCATTTTAGCCATTAGGAAAGTAATGCTGCAGAGAATCATTTCAGATGTAAGCAAACTGAAAGAGCTTAGGTATGGAAATAATCACTGTACAGGTCAAGTGCTTCCAAGTAATTTAAATAGTTAAATCTATCAGCATTTTTTTTATCCTCTTTTCTTTTGGTAAATACATAGGCAGGAACCAATTATTATCCTGACATTTTTGGTTTCATAGTTTCTAATTTGAAAAACAAGGTGAACGTTTTCTTTCCTGTCACCTGTAGGACAATAGGTTATGAAGGAGAGCATACTTGCATAGCTACAAGACATTCATACTCACTGCAATCAAAATATAACATGGTCTCCATAGTCTGACGTGTTGCAAATGACACCAGTTTATAGAACATGCAGGTTTCAGAACAATCAAAGAATAGGGGTTCTTAGTGACTCAAGACTAAACCCCTACAGATCGTGTTATATGTTATATTTGTCAACATATCGTCATATGCTCTGCAATTTGATACAATTTGAGGTTAAAATGTAATTAATTTGAGAAGGAACTACCTATTACATATATGAACTTTCCCATAATTTTCGTTCTGTTTCAGAAAATAAATAACATTCTTAAACATTCACAGCACTAATAGCAAGTTAATCTACAGTTGTCTTCTAGAGGATTTTGTTCTTTTTTTACATAGGAGATATATGGAAGTCTCATCAGAATGTAGCAAATATTTTCCTAGTATTGTTGAGAAATTCTTTTTTGTAATATGTAGTTAACCCTTTGGACATATTGAAAAAAATCCGTAGGAATATTTTGTAAAAGTATAATTTCTGGTGTGTACTCTCAAATTTTTAGCTTTTTAGATTGTGATATTTTATGACTTAATAAAGACTCTCAGATAGTGGGCAGCAGGCAGACTTGTGTGGCTTGCAAAATCAGTTATGCTTGAATTTTCAGTTAGCATTGACTTGGATCCTTGTGCTTTTCTGCTATATAAGGTCCTGTGTGATATTGTTTCATGTATTCTAGGTCACTATCCAACCCTGAACACTGAGAAGCAGTTACTTCAAGTCTTTTTGGGGTTTTGTTATTTTTTAATTAAAATTTTGATGGCTAGGAATATTGTGCTTATGCAATTCCTTAAATTTAATATGAGCTGCAAATGCTTGCAATAAACAGTGTTTAAAATGTATGAATCAAACCTATGGCTGCTAGGTCGGCTGTTTTGAAATTCATAAAAATCAACTAAACACAAAATCACGTGCTGTATGTAGCAGAGCACCATATAATTACTGTCAGGAGTGACACCACTCAGCCTGCTGAGTGAGAAGGCTGGGCTTTGGGTTGTTGTTTCTTCTTTGTTCTATTATATTAGCTGTGCGCATGTATTAAACTACTAGAATGTCTTATTAAGTTATTATTGTTGGGATTGCCTTCTTTGGAGCTAAATGTTTTTGGAATAGCTGTGGTGCTGGCTTTGATTTGTGTCAGTATTGTTAGGTTTTTTGTAACAACAAAACCCCAATTCTTTTTGTTTCCATTGCTGTTGAAGTATATTTGCATCACATCATGGGAAAATAGTTTTGTATTTGTTGTATTGTTTTGTCTTAAAAAAAACATAAGAGAACATGTGGCAGGCTGCTTGACCTGCTTCCACTATTGCCATCCCCTAGTGATGTCTTATGCTCCTCAAAAAGTTTCTAATTGCTTACTTGAATTTTTAATCTAATGTGAACACTAAAGTGACTCGTGAATATTGATAGGTTCCTGGCATAAAGATTAAATCCAGAGTTAAACTTGTTAAAGAAAGGCTATTGAATAAAGTCAGATTTTATTTGAGGTTATGTAGAAATATAAAGAAAATCTCTGAAAAAGCTCATCATATTCAAACTTAAATATTATTTTGAATAAACTTTAACACACACACTCAAAATATAACATAGGGAAACAAAAAGCCTGAAAAACAGTCACAACTGCTCTACTAAAGAAAGTAGTGATTTAAGTAATTTACAAAGTTAATTGCAGCATTATTTAAAGAATTTACACTGAATATTACTGTGTCCCTTGCAAGTAGTGATTTGCCAAAGGCATTAACAGAGGTTACAGCAGTCAACAAATATAAGGTTCCCAAAACCTGTTGGTTTTGTCTCATGGAAGATTAACAAGCCCTTTCAGAAGATAAATATAGCTGAGTAATAAAGGGGTAGAATAAAGGGGATGTTTGGTGTTTTGGTAGATCAAATTTTGATTGAACTCAGCATCTTAATTTTTAGTGGCTGTATTCTTCCTATTTCCACTAAACAATAATTAAAAAAAATAGACTGATTTATCCATAATGTCTGTTTTTCTTACAACGTATAGTGGTGTTAAAAGAGCAATTAGTAGCACAACTGCAACAGATTATTTTGTTTAAAATAATATTAAAATTCTATCTGAAGTTTGGGAGGCAGTAACAGTGTTCTTGCTTGAAAGCTGTATTTCTTTGTATCTCAGCAATTGACTTAAGAGAACAGTTTGATATATGAGAGTGAAGCAGGGTTGATATTTCACAATTATATAAAAATCTAGATGATGCTGCCCATGTTAGAATGTGAAATAGCTGTCAAAATGTACTCTGTGAAACCTTAAATATTCTCCAAGTGTTTTCTAAAGGTAACATAAATCCTGTGCCCTCATATAAATAACATTCAATGGTAGATAGGAAATGAGCTGAAGATACAAGGAATTGATATATATATGACCATAAAAAGTATTCACAAAAGCTAATACTAGTCAGTGACACTACTATCCCTAACCTTCCTTGACATAAACCAAATGATAGGATAGAACAGGAGTCTAACTTTGGTTGTCACCTTGATGCAATGTTTTTTTCTCTCAGTTTACTATTAAGAGATTCCCTTTGAACAAGTTTGTCTTGTTGGAATAAAGGTATACTCTCTTATTAATCCTCAATTCTGCATTTCATAAGTTACGGAAATAAAATATATTGAAATACGCTTCAGATATTTTTGTAATCTGTATTTGGTATTTAGCTTTGTTTTGTTGGATCATACCTGCTAGCTTCTCTGTTTGAATCTTTTGTTAATAGAAAGGGAGGAACAAAGTTTTTCCAGAAGGTTTTGGGTTTTTTTCTCTGTGTGACTTGAATGAGAGCCTTTCTTTAGGTAAGGACCATGCTAGTGCAGTTCATGAATTAGAGATTAAAAACTGCTTTTCAATAATGTAGGAAAATTTGCACATATTTAGAGGGGTAGTTTAAGTTAAAACCCTTGACCAATTTATAAAAATTATTACAGAAATAATTTAATTGATCAGTGTGTAATCATGTAGAAACAAACATCTGTCTAAATCAACTTTAAAATATTTTTAATTTTAAAAAGTAAGTATAGTAATGATGCAGTATGTTTCACACCAGCTGTACGTATTCGGAGTGACAGAGCTGCCTTAGCTGAATATTTTGGGGAAATTGTGTTGTTCGGTGTGTCCTGAAAGTTGACAAATGCCAGAACAAGGTAGGAGTACAAAAATGGAGCGCTGCTAAGAAACAAGTACTATTAGCTCTTTCCTGTCTCCCAAGCTCGCCTCCTATTTTTGTCTCTCCCCTTCCATCACTCTCTCATTCTTGCTCACTCTTTCTTTTCCCTTGTCCCTCTCTGTCTCTTTCCCTATTTTCATTTTTATTGTTTTTAATACCGTGCATCACCAGCTTCAATACTGTTTCTTTAAACTATGGTAGTAACAGGAGAACCAGATTGTAAATCACGGAGTATCTAACACAGCTGAATTTTCTCTGTTTATTTAACTGACGAGATCACAGAACACTGACCTACACAGACTGCTTGGAGTGGTTGGTTATTTAACTAACTTAGTAGCCCTTGCTTGTGCCTTTAAGTGCCATATGTCTTGCCTGCAAGTGCCAGGGGATTTATATTTTATGTTAAGCAGAAATGTCCAAGAAAAGATTTCAGATTTGATTTCTTTTAATCTAAGTTCACTTTTATTATGATTTTGACTTGACCATGTAAATATTACGGTCTGGCAAAAGGAAAAAAATACATGCTATTTAATCCCCAAACAGCAGTGCAGCTTTCAAGTATTAAACACTGTAATATTTAACTAATGGAAGTTTGAGGAAAACATTTTTTTTGTCAAATCCATTAGATGAAGGTTTAGTACAATGCTGCGCTCAAGAATAAGAAAGCTATGTAAGTGAAAACACTCTGAACAAATAATGGTATTGATTTTGATATATGAAACTAAACTGGAGGAAGAGGATGTTTTTTTAAAGTTATTAAAAAAGTGTAGACAAATATTTGACATATGTATGTTATTAATAAAATAAGTTAGAAATTTTAAAGAATATATAAAAGTTAAGATGGAAGAATCTGTTAGAATAAGATCTTGCTTTTTGGAGGAAATAATTTAAACTGTTTATTCACTTTTTAATATTACCAAAAGGGTATGCTTTTTTGGCATGAGTAATGACCAAGAATATTAATGTAATTTCTACTGGATTTTTTAAAATTAACTAAAATTGTTTTCCTTTTGTAAATTGTAATAGTATTAAAAAATATGGTGTTTACAAGTAAAAACTGTCTTGTTCCAGCATCTAAAAGGCTTTCTTCTAAGAACCTAAGGAAATATCATCTTCTAGACTCATATATTTATTTTCTTGGATAAATTTTTCTTAGTCAAATAATTTAGAAGCTTGTTTTCCAACAATATTTCTCTTCAAATTATCAGAGCATTTTTATATTCCTCTAATTGTGACATGAACAATTCAAAGTCTTCCATGACAATACATCAGTAAAACCTTAAGTATCTGTATTCTAAATCAACACTGTAGCTGAAGTGGAAAATCTGCTGAAAAGAGGGTCATTCTTATCCAGGGTTTCTTTAATTAACCATCTCCTAATTACTAAGACATAATTAATTTTGGTTATTGCTACAAAGATATAACAACTCTACATATAACTAAATCATTGGAGGTTAAGTAATTATGGTAAATTGAAATCCATTGTATCATATTCTCTGAGAAAAATAACTTGTCTTATTGTATTTAAAATTGCAGGTTGTTGAGTAGCTATGAGAACAGAAGAAGACAATAATTAATTAACTATCCCATACATAAATGTTATTACTTGCTATCTTATTTTCTGTAATAGATGTGATCATATGCTATCACTGCTAACATGTTAGAGATTTATGAATAAACCTTGTATATTCCTTTGCTAAACGTGTTATTTCAAGATTCATGAGCTTTATGTTTCATGTAGGACCTTTCCACCAGGTCAAGGCTTCATTGCACAAGTGTTGTCTTCTGGTTTTGTTCACTCTTTGCAAATCTGAGTTCCTTATCAGTTGAAGTTTGGCTTCTCAGATATTACTCTATAATTTTTTTATGGCATTATTTTAGAATTAATGTTTACTTAATTGTAAATACAATTCCATCTTTCCTTCACAGCTAATATTTTCTTTAATTACTTGTGATCTAGACAATCTCTAGAACATGAACTGCCCCTCCGTGGAAGTGTTCAAGGTCAGGTTGGATGGGGCTTTGAGCAACCTAGTCTAGTGGGAGTTGTCCCTGCCCATGGCAGTAGGGTTAGAACTAGGTGGTCTTTAAGTTTACTTCCAATGTAAACCATTCTATGATTCATGATTCTGCTGTGCATAGCATCCCTGTTCAGTTGGGTCTCAGGTTGCTGGGTCTTCCAGACCTAGAAGCAAAGCTATGGCAGCATGTGAGTGTGTCTTTTCTGTTCCCAAGAGCCATCTTTGTGGTTACTGCATGTGGCAGCAGTACTGTAGAGGAAAATCCCAGATAATCTATTGGGAAGAAATTCTTTCCTGTGAGGGTGGTGAGACTTTGGAACAGGTTGTCCAGAGAGGTTTTGTTTTCCCCCTCCCTGGGAGGCCAGGTTGGATGTGGCTTGGAGCAACCTGGTCTAGTGAAAGGTGTTCCTGTCTCTGGCGGGGATCTCTAAGTTCCCTTCCAAACCAAACCATTATATGATCATTCTATGATCAATTCAGTAATTTCTTGCCTTTGAGATGTTTGATTTTGCAATCATTCACTTTCATGTTTTGTTTTGTTTTTTTTTTTTTATCAACAGGCAATAGGACAGCCTAGCCATAAGTTTTACTTTTTCATAATACATTTTCTTTACCATTTGAACTTTTCACTTTTTCCCTGTGTGAGGGGAGGATAAAATCTGCAGTTCTGTATCACTTCCCATTACTTAAAATGGCTGTGGAGACTAATTCTTTTTCTGTCTTTTTGCCAGTAGCAGTGTGTTTTCCGAGAGCAAGGGAGGAGGAAAAGGCAGACTTAATTTTTCAGAATGACTGATCTGATTAAACCAATCAATATCTTCATCTTTACTAAAGAAAATTAACTTTTTATATATAGTACTGAAGGGACAAAATAAATATTTTGTCTGTACTAATGTACCTCTTAACCTCCAGTCTGTGATCTTACAAATCAGCTATGCATTATGACTCCGTTCTTTGTTGGAAGTATACAAATTGCCTCCATGGAAGAATGGTTTGAAAAGAATATATAAAATTTTCATTTATTGAATGAAATTTGGCACCTAGGAATAAGGTTCCAGGTTTCTGACTACATGAAAAATTAATTATTCAGATACTTACTGGGGCAGTAGTCTTATTTGATCTAGTTTAACTTTCTGTAACTGAAAAATTGCCTTCCCAAATATCCAACATTGATGTTCAGCCAGTATTTACATATTAATTACTCTGAGATTTCTTTCTTTTCCATGTTTTGTGTTTACTGGATAAAAGTCTTCAATGAAGATTTGATGATATTTCTTTAGATATTTACACACACAGGAGAAACAAAAAAGCTTTCTTAAAGTTGTACAGCATTAAGCAACATATCTAAGGAAAAAGTACTGAAATAATAATTTAAATAACACATTCTGCTAAAAATAAAAATGTATTTTAGCAGATCCTGCTATGTAGGGAATGAAAAAAGGTGAAGGTTTCAATAATGTAAAGCCTGAGATATGGAACTGAAAAATCCCAGATAATGTAAAATCTGATTGGTGTGCATTCTACAGTATTATCTACTGTGGGAGCAGTAAATCATGGCTAAAAATGAATACATTGTAACTTCAGCAAAGTTGCTGAAGGTTTATGTTTGAATTGAATTAAAAATTGAAATTTTATTTGAAAGTTGTCTCTGAAAAGGACTTTTTCCCCTTAGCAAAACAGTATGAAGAGTTGCATTTGACACAGTTGCCACTGTAGAAGGGATATTCATTACCTTGTAAGGATATTTAATATTTTATTTTATTTTATTTTTTAATGGATATATGCATTCATTTATCATAGTGGAGATGACAAATAAAAGAACTATGAATCAGCAGATCTTGGGGAATGAGTCACTTCATGGGAATTGATTCTAAACTTGTAGCATCATAGCAACTCTCCCTCTAACCTAGAGACTAAAATATTCACATTTGACCTGCCAAGTTGGCAGCCGAGACTCACAAGGATACTACTACAATTAACATCAATGATTATGTTATGTTGTGTAAAATGAATGTGGAAAAAAAATTGAGTGATACGTAAGTTTTGTAAAGACAAAATCTTGCATAATTATTCTACCAGAAAAAATATTCAAGTCAAAGTATCCTATACAGCCTCCAGTTACTAACTTCTGCAAAATAAGAACACACTAATACTGTTTCTCTATAGCTTTAGAATTGGTCTTCCAGAAAAAATAAGTTAATAATTAAATATATTATATTTTCTTTATCCTTTATTCTCAAAATTTAATCTGTTTTCTAAATTGACATCAGCAATGAATTTATCTCATTATATATTTATTAAGACCTTAAATAACTTGTTTTCATTTATAGATTTTATAGAATCATAGAAACATGATGAATTATTTGTTGGATTCAGATGGAAAAATGCACTTCCCCAGGTCCTTAATTCAATTAAGAAATCAACTATGGAAAGGAAATAATAAATTTTGTTTCTTTTTTATATTTTTAATATTGTTTTTACTTAATTAAATAGTGTCTGAGCTAAGTTCCCATTCTTTTTGTATATTTTCCCTTACAGCTCTTTGAAAATGAGAAAAACACTTGTGCAAAATGTTCTTGGGTTTTTTATATTGCTTTCAAAATTTAAAAATGCAACTATTTCATAAGAGATTGATATGGTTTTTTGTGTGCATACAATCTCTAAAAAAAGTCTCCTTATCACTAAATTTTAGTTTCCTGATTTTTAATAGATCCTACACAGAAGCAAATATAAAGAGATGGTGGATGGATTATTTATAAAAATTTAGAGGAATATTACAGAGAGTTGAATAGAGCATTCTATAATTGTATTTGCCCTCTCTATTAACTTGGAAAGCCAAACAGTAATCTTCAGTCAATGATCTGTTGAAATTACAGCCTGCTTCTCTGCACTTAGCCCCTCTTCTAGGAATTATTCATTGGTTTCTTTAAAGCTTCAGAAGTTGTTAAACTGTTCATGCTAGTAATTAAATGTCAGCACAGAAGTAAATTTCTGTATTAGAAAAAAAGATTCAGTAATCCAATAATCGAGGTTCAGGATTTTTTATAGAATCATAGAATCATTTTGGTTGAAAAAGACCTTTAAGACCATCAAGTCCAACTGTTAACCGAGCACTGCCAAGTCCACCATTAAACCATATCCTTAAGCACCACATCTACATGTCTTTTAAATTCCTTCGGGGATGGTGACTCCACCACAACCCTGGGCAGACTGTTCCAGTGCTGGACAACCCTTTCAGTAAAGAATTTTTTCCTAATATCCAATCTAAAGCTCTTCTGGCATGACTTGAGGCCATTTCCTATATTCTATTGCTTGTTACTTGGGAGAAGAGACAAACACCTACCTCGCTACAACCTCTTTTCAGGTAGTTGTAGAGAGTGGTAAGGTCTCCCCTCAGCCTCCTTTTTATCCAAACTAAACAACCCCAGTTCCCTCAGCCACTCCTCATAAGACTTGTTCTTTAGACCCATCACCAGCTTCTTTGCCCTTCTTTGGACACACTCCAGCACCTCAATGTCATTCTTGTAGTGAGGGGCCCAGAACTGAACGTAGTATTAGAGGTGTGGCCTCACCAGTGCTGAGTATAGGAGGATGATCCTGCTGTCCACACTATTTCTGATACAGGCTAGGATGCTGTTGGCCTTCTTGGCCACCTGGGCACACTGCTGGCTCATTCAGTTGGCTGTTGACCAACACCTCCAGGTCCTTTTTTGCTGGGCAGCTTTCCAGCCACTCCTTCCCAAGTCTGTAACATTGCATTGGGTTGTTGTGACCCAAGTGTAGGACGTGACACTTGGCCTTGTTGAATCACATAAAATTGGCCTTTGCCCACCAATCCATCCTGTCCAGATCTCTCTGTAGAGCCTTTCATTGTGACTGACAATGTGGTAGTGCCCACATCATCACCCACATTACTTCTTATGGATTTGGATAAAGTAAATATATGAGGATATTTTTATGTTAAGCTGATTATCTCCAATATTAACATTTTATATATTATTATATACTTACCTTATTATTAACATTATCTTCTTTTGCATGTTGTATCTGAACTAAATATCCACCCCAGGAAGCACATACATTTTGACATGATTCTAAAAGTGGTACAAAAGTAAAAAAACTTGATATATGAGTCCATGAACAAGATAAATTCTTTCTATTTCCCTTTATTATTTACAAGTGATTAGGTCACTAGAGGAGCAATTATTTGTTAAAATCACTAACAATTTTTAAGGCAGCAAACAATTAGATTCAATATGTAATTTATTGTTTTCTGAAGCTACTTATTGATGGTAATAACACATTTTTTCATTGGGATTACACTGATTCAATGATTATTATATAAGATAGACATAACTAGTGTATTATTCTGAAAGCTAACCTGAAGTAGTGGATGATTTTGTTAAATATAGGATTCAAAAAAAGGTGAAGTATCACTATGATTGTTCTTATAGTGAGTCATTGATCTTTGCTGAAATTGTTCTGTCACTAAACACAAACATCATTTGTAGAATGATTAATAGAATTAATAGCTTGATAATTAAACAGCCAAGTGCTTTACTGCTAATACTAAATATTATAATCTTGAAATGCAATTTTACAGAAAAGTTTTTAAAAGTTCCACACTGGTTTCATATCAGTTATAAAAGAAAGACACCTCTTTTTACAAATAATCTTGAATTTCAAATTTTCGGAATGTTTCAGAGTGAGTGAATGACCTTATACTGAATATTATAAATGCATTGTCTTCAGTAAGAGTTTTAAAACATTTTCTGTTGTCAGCTGTGTATTTTATCATGACAATTTCTGTGTCAGTAGCTCTTTTCTTTATTCCTGACAGCTTTAATTAAATCTTTTAGATGTGTTTATCACTTCTCACCACATAGTTCAGTTAAATTTTATTCTGGAGGACAGAAGGGTCACTTTCTTCTAGCTTTTAGATTACAATGTAAAGCATTTTTATGACATAGCTTCTCTCACCAAAATTTTCCAAAAGCTTACATTACATACTCTTTTTTTTACTGTAACGTTTGGTATCCATTCACTCCATACTTGACAGCCTCCTGCTGTGATTTACATTTACTGTCACTAGCAAAAACATATTATTGTATATTACTCATTTTTCTTGAAAAAAAGCTTCTGAGATGCTTTTACATAATTGATTTTGTCTGCTTGCCCACGCTAGAGGCAAGTTTAAAGATACAGCAGCAAACAAAAAATACGGAATATTTTGAAGCATCATCACAGATCTGTAATGACCACCATTACCAACTCACATTGTATGACAAGTCTCACACAATACAATCTGAAAAAATTCATCAGGGTGCAGTATCATCCCATCACAGCAGCAGCTATAGTAAAACTGCTTTTCAGTAAAACTGTGTTTGTGATCACTGGCCTAGATTTGAGGAAAACAGATGATCAATATTTTGAAGAAGTACAAATTTTCAAAATTTGAGCCACATGGTTTACTTGGCACATAAAATCAGTTTTTGATGATATGATATTTCATTTAAGAAGACAATTTGTAAATATAAATGTTTATTTTTTTCATTGCATTTTAGTTTTAAATAGACAAATTGGAATTATTCAGAAACACAAAAAGTTTTATTTTTGGGAGCTAGAAAAAAAATTAATACTCCTACCCAGAACTGAACTACCAGAAAACTTGTCTTTTTTTTTTGCAAAGTACATGAATTCAGAGTAATTAATAAATTATTTTATAGAGTTGCAACAAACAGATACAATAGAAAAGTGAGAATATGGAAGGTAGTGTGAAAGAGGTACACTAATTAGAAAGTAACGTATGAACTACTGCTGGGATTTATAAGCAATAATGCACCTTGCAGAAGATCCTGGAGACCTGTCATTTCAATTATTAATTATTTTCTTAAGTACCTAGTGTATTCTAGTGTCATGGCCCCTTTTAAGGAAGAAGCTTGCAGCTAAAACTGATTCGCAAGATACAGAACATGAAATATCTTCTGATGAGGTGATGGGAAAGTGTAGAGCTGGAGAAGCAATATAGCAAAATTTGTGTCAAATAAGCTATGTTGTGTGAAACTGGATCATATATAACAAAGTTGCAAGAGATTTGTGATGCTTCCAGTTTTATATATTTTAACAAGGGACAGCTTTATTGGAGTATAGTACAATTCTAATGGATTTTAATAATTGGGTGAGAAATGTTGTTTTGAAATTTTGCTACGCCAGATTTCATGTCAAAATAAAATAAATACATATGATAATTGTCAGAGTGACTTGATTTGGTCAGGCATTGGAACAGGCTTCCCAGGGAGGTGGTGGAGTCACCATCCCTGGAGGTATTTAAGGAATGTTTGGGTGTGGTCCTTGGGGACGTGGTTTAGTGGTGGACTTGGAAGTCATGGGTTGATGGTTGGACTCGATGATCTTGAAGGTCTCTTCCAATCAGAGTGATTCTATGATTCTATGATTTCATCAAATTAATGAAAAATTTAACATTGATTACAATGAAATGTAATGGTGAATATAGCCCCCTGTCTTTGAAAAATGAAACTGTAACTTCATCTCATCCTTGAAGTCATAATGTATGCACAATAATACTGGGTTTTACTGGACAGAGAGACATCACAATCTGAAATACAAAAGACTGAATTTTGCGCTCTCTTTTCTGATACTTTGAGACATCGGTAGTGATTCATGTAAAACACAAACCCAAACCATTCTATGATTCTATGATTACCCTAATGAATGTAACACACAAATGTTTCTTCCAGGACATGCAAAGCTCCATATAAACCAGTACCCTGGTTTATAAATGCAAGTTTATTCCAGGAAAATGAAGGTCAAGGACTCCTCAGTCAGAGATTATATCTTTTAGACTCATATGGAATTTTCTTCTATTAAATTGGTCAATAGCTCTCTGGACTTCTCTAAAGTTTTAACAGCTCACTACAAGAAGTCTCGAATCTTAATTGTGTTCTGTTAAAAGTCATTCTTTCTTGTTTCAAACTTTTATGTTTTAAGGAGAGAAGACTTAAGAAATCTTAAAAGTTCTTACTAATACTAAAAAAGTTGTTCCATGAAAATTATGTATGTATGTTCTGAATTTGTATTAGTTTTGTAAAAATAACTCAACTAATGTTTAATATACATCGGTGTGGAACTATTGGTGTTTTTTTCACAATTTTCAGGGAAAAAATAGTTTCTCACATTAGGTTTAGGACTAATTAAATGCTAGTCTTTTTATACAGAGGTAAACTAACTCAGACACACACATATATTTGTAATAAACAACTGTCTATATTTTAATATATCATTATATTACCCTCAATTTTCTATATAATATTACTTGAAACACCTGAGTTGTTTATTTTACCAAAATGTTGTGGTTATCCATTACTAGAATCTGACAGTGAGTATTTCTAATACTCTTCTTGCATCTGTTTATGAAGTTAATGGACTTGTACTGGCACAAAATTGATCAAAACCAGCTTTTTTGGTTTCATTTTTTGTGTTTCTTAAATTTAGCAAAGATAATGTGTGGGCCTCTGACTTCTACATATTCTGTGGTTGTGTCATTTACTTTCTAACAATCATGTGGATTCTGTATCTTCTATAAAATCATGTAAAAATTCCTAAAATCTAAGAACATCTACCGTGCAGACAATTTTCTCAATTTTTTTTTATTTCTGATCCCAGCAGAATTCACTTTATTGTGAATTCTATATATCACAGATATTCACTTTAAATCACCTGCTGTGATTCATCATTTTCAGGAAATAAAAGGAATATATTGAATCAGTTATGCCTGGTTTAACAAAAAGCTGGATTCTGTTTCTCATCACAGAAGAGCTTTGTAGCATGTCAATCCAATAATCTAGGTAATTTTTAATAACATAAATAGAAAGATAAATACATTTTTTTACTATTGTAACAATATTCTTGAAAAGTAGAGGCTTTCAAACACCTAAAGAATAGTGTGACAAATTTGATATTTAGAAGTAGCAAAAGAAAAAGAGATATGAAAAAGCAAGGAATTGCAAAGTCACAGACAGAAAAGAATCTCAACAGTAATAAAATTATTTTATCCAGACACAAAAGAGAAAATACAAGATTTCTGTATTGATTTTGAGCAAGAATGTTCAAGATACAAGACCTTTTCTTTCACTGAGAGCTATAAATAAAATCACAGAGGATGTGAGCTTAACCTCAATTACATATAATTTGAGCTGCTGTAAGAGCAGCTTTCACTTTAAGAGAAAAGAGCTGAGAGGTGTATGAATGAGATTTCAGGAATCCTGAAGGCAGTGGATAAACTGAGCATGGCATGGTTGCTTGACAAATATAAGAACTAGGTAGCAGTGCAGCCAGGAGAGCACAAATAACAGAAGCAGCAAAAAGGCACAGCAGTTTGTGCAGCCTTTTGAACAGGAAGGGACAGAAGGTAGGTATGGGAAACCACAGACCAGTCAGCCTCACCTCAATCCCAGGGAACGTAATGGAACAGCTAATCCTGGGAACCATTTTCAAGCGTATTGAGGACAGGAAGACGACTCTAAGCAGTCAGCATGGATTTATAAAAGGAAAATTATGCCTTACCGACCTGATGGCTTTCTACAATGAAATGTCTAGCTTTGTGGATGATGGGAGAGCAATGAATGTTATTTGTCTTGGCATTAGCAATACTTTCAATGCTCTGTCTCATAATGTACTCATAGACAATCTGATTAAGTACAGACTAAATAATGAACAGTGAAATGGACTGAAAATTATCTGAACTGCTGGGCTAAAAAATTTGTGGTTAGCAAAGTGAAGTCCAGCTGGAGAGCAGTCACTAGTGGTGTACCCCAGGGGTCAATACTGGAGCTAGTACTGTTTAACTTCATTAATCACCTGGATTATTGGACAGAATGCACCTTCAGCAAATTTACAGATGGTACAAAACAGGAAAGAGTTATTAATAGACCAGGTTGTTGTACTTTCATTCAGAAGGACCTCAAGAAGACGGAGAAATGGACAGACAAGGAAACCCGTAAAGTTCAAATGGAAATGCCACACTGTGCACTTGGATAGGAACAATCCCTTGCATTAGGGAAGACTTGGGGCTGAGTGACTGGAAAGTAGCTTTGTAGAAAGGGAGCTGGAGTTCTGTTGGACAGCAAGCTGACCATGAGTCAGCAATGCACCCTCATGACAATGAAAGCTAGTGACTTTAGGATGAGCATTGCCAGCAAATTGAGGGAGGTGATCCTTTCCCTCTACTCAGCACTAGTGAGAACACATCAAGAGTGCTGGCTTCAGTTCTGGTCTCCCGGTATAAGACAGACATGAACATGCTGGAGGGATTCGACAAAGCGCCACAGAAATTATTGAGGACTTCATTGTTGTGAATCTGCCTTATGAGATTACTCAGACTGGTTCCAACAGGGAATATTTCAGTTGCTGGGCAGCAAGTCAGTAAGAGCATCTTGAAAGTACTAAGCAGGAATGTATCCTCAACCATTTCTGATACAATGGTTCTGGATGCTGGAGGAGTACCAGAAAAATGCATGGTAGAAACACAGCCAGTTCTTGCCATGGCACTTTCACAGACTTTTTAGACAATAGGTCAACTTGTTCTGAACTGTATTGAGCATTAGGTACACTATGAATATAATTGAGGTGTGGAAAACTTTTCTTACTGAAAAATTCAGAAAATACATGTTATTTTTTTTTTCCAATACAAAGTCAAAACTATGAATGGTACTTGGCAAATAACAATTTCTTATTCTAACATATTGGTAAATAAATAAAATATTGTTACTAAGAATGGACAATTAAAAAAAAAAAAGGAAGAGAGTGCTTTATCTCATCTAATTATGTTTTACTTCTTGTCTTTAACTGCTTTATTCTTTGTCTGGTTTTGTCTTTATGTGTCTTACTGTGATTTGGGGATCAGTGCTTTGCCCCTGCTGTTTGCATAGTGAGGATAATTTTACTAGTCCTGAGAGCACTTGTACTATTTTATCAGATGCGGTAGGTCCTAAGATAATGAAACTCTCACATCACCAGATTATCATCAGCATTTGTTTCTTTTCAGTTCAGTTCCCACCTGATTTCAGCAGTCAAAAGCTTACAAACCAAAGAGCTAGAGATTAGTTCTTTGTGATGTTTGAAAGCCGAGGTTCAAACTTCCAGTTAGATAATTCTCTAGCTGCATGCTATCTTTAACAGTTCGTGAGATAGCAGCCACTATCATGTCAGAATTTGAAGCTGAGAGGAATGGAAGGGAGCAGCATAAGTAACTGTAATGTGTATGTTCACATTCTATCTCTCAGCCTTATGAGTTTTAAAATAAATGCTTTCACTGTTGCAAAGCTCGTAATCACAGCACTGCAGCAATGCACAGTATTTGTTTCTACTCCAGCCTGTTTGAGAGATACCAGACTTCAATACTGTCAAATACGAACAGTGTTTTGGGCAACAGCCCAAGGCAGAACATGGTGTTTGGCAGAACTCTCCAGTGTTTCTCAGAATTCTCCTATAATTTCCATTCAATTACTACAAAGCAGTTTCAAAAAGTAGTGCCTCTAGGAGGCATAATACTGAATTACACTATACTAAGCATTTTTTTTCAGGAATTGAATGGTTTATTTTGTTGAGTGTACATAGCTTTTTTTCTTTATATTGAGGAGAACTTAATTTTCAGTTTAAATTTTAGTGTAGTGTAGTGTAATGTAGTGTAGTGTAGTGTTTTCAGTGTGAAAAAGCAGTACATAACAAAGAACCTACCTGACATGATTCTGACGATACTTAGCCCACTTAGTTTCTAGACAAATTTGAATGGAGAATAAGAAGTGGATAAGCGTGGTGGTGTGAGGTGGAGTTAATGTCTGTTACAGATCTTTCATTCCTGGAAGAAGCAAGAGGAAAATAATGAAGATGCATGTTGAGCAACTGTTAGAAGTTAAGAATTCTGAAATGATAAATGGAACTAAATTGAAGCTGGCAACCATGTAATTACTGGAAAAGGAAATGATCATGTTTTTTATTGGCCTGGAGATTATGTAGGTGAAAATATTACTGTAGAAAGTGAATCTTAATGTCTAAAAAAGGAATGAGAAAAAACCTTGTGCCAAGTGTACTATCTCATCTTTCTTCAGCTATTTTAAAAAATGCCTACAAAAAGCCTTCCATGAAAACCATACTTCTTAGAAAAGAAAGAAAAAGAGAGTATATATTATTGTTAGTTTCTTCTCTATAGGACTAGAAGAACTGTTCCTGTGTTCAGAAGTCAGAAGCATGTTTTTTAAAGCATGTTACACAAATGAGTCTTATACTCCCCACTTCTAAGTCTTAAAGTAGCCACTTATAGTATCTACTTTCCTAGATAGACTTTAGATTGTTTTCTTTAACAATAAGAAGGTAATTTTGCTAAAAGTTCAAAGGTTCTTTTCTATTTTAATCTGACCACATAAAAAAAATAAAAACATATTGATTGAACTGTGTTGCTCATTATCCAATATTTCTGATATCTCTTTTTCAATTTTTACTTCTACATGTATTTAAATTTTGAGTCTGTGAAATATGGATATCAAACACAATGATCCATGGAGAATAATGTAAAAAAAAAATGTGTTTAACCTTAACGTATGTTTAACAATAGCAAAAGAACTGAAGTATGTTTTGTATTCAAATATAAAGACATTTTCTGTTCTCTTATTGTAATGTGCAAGGTATCACATAGTTATTGGCACAATTGCATGAGATTGATAAATACTGATGGGCTTATTAAAAAAAGCATTTTCTCAACTAAGTGAGTTGAGAAAAGTGTATTTTTTTTCTGCATTCTTTTACTGTAAAAGATGATAATGGATATTCTGGTTCATTCTAATAGTTTCAGAATATTCTGAAAGCCAAACCTAGAAAATCCAGAAGATGCTGAAATTCTTTATTTCTCATGTCCCTTTTGTTGGGGAGATTAGACAGATTTTTTTTCTTCTATCACATGGTTTAAAGGAAGTTATTTTGTTTGGGCATGACATAACCTGGCATAATCAGATTCTAAAATATTACAATTAAAGAAAGGAGTTACTATGCAAAGTCGACTGAGCAGAAATATATGATCACCTGAGGATTAAGCAAAAGCAATTTAAGAAAAACACACTTTTTTTAAAGGCCATTTTAGTACTTATCACATGCCAGAATGGTGAAATTATTATAAATGGGAACGATTCTGCTTTTGGAAAAATCTCACTGCTAACAAGACCTGTATTTATGAATGGGGGTTGAAAGAATCCTTCTCTGATGGGTACTGACCATGTAATATTCATCTTCTGCCATTCTTAAAGCACGTGACTTAAACTGTTTAATCTCCAGAAGTATGGAGATTAAATTCATATTCTGATCTGTACAGTTACAGTAAGTTTCCAAGTATTGTTCCTTGTTTGCATTAGTAAAAGTTTGATCAAAATTGCATTTTTGTCATATTCCACCCTAAGGAAAATATTGAAAAATTTCAGTGATACCTACTGTAATACAATGTACCTGGAAATATACTAGGGAAATTCATTCTGAGAAGAATTTTGAAGCTAAAAAAGCAAGGTATTTATATGGTGAACACAAACCAGTTCTTGTAATGAAAATCAAAGGGCATAATTTTGCATGAGTTTTAAAGAAGTAAAAATATTTGAATGAGAAATACAGAAAAGCACAGGGTCTTGTGCCTCTCAAAGGAAACACAACATTTAAGGAAAAAGCCATACTGTTTGAGAGCCCATATAGTATTTTTAGAGATTGGAATTGCATAGTGGATGAGTTTACACGGGGTCTAAGAAATTTCTGCCTTGTAAAGATATGAAATCCAATTCAATATCCATATGGTCACCCATGGTCTGTAATAGTCCCCAGTCTAAATCCCTTGTCCTATCACTACACACCCTTCTAAAAAGTCCCTCTCCAGCTTTCCTGTAGGCCTCCTTCAGGTACTGCAAGAGTGCTAGAAGGTCTCCCCAGAGCCTTCTCTTCCCCAGGCTGAACAAACCCAGCTCTCTCAGACTGTCTTCATATGACAGGTTCTTCAGCCCCCTGATCATCCTCATGTCCCTCCTCTGGACTCCCTCCAAGCGTTCCATGTCCTTCTTGTGTTGGGGACTCCAGAACTGGACACAGTACTGAAGGTGGGGTTTCATGAAAGCAGAGTAGAGGGGAAAAATCACCTCCCTTGACCTGCTGGTCACACTTCTTTTGATGCAGCCTAGGATGCCGTAGGCTTTTTCAGCTACAAGCATGCACTGGTTCATGTTGTGATTCTCATCAACCAACACACCTAAGTTCTTCTCCTCAGGACTGTTCTCAATCCATTCTCCACCCAGCCTGTATTTGTGCCTGGGATTGCCCTGACCCAGGTGCAGGACTTTGCACATGGTCTTGTTGAACTTCATGTGGTTTACATGGGCCCACCTTTCAAGCCTGTCAAGGTCCAGCTAGATGACATCCCCTCCCTCTGGTGTGTCAATCGCACCACACAGATTGATGTCATCAGCAAACTTGCTGAGGGTGCACTCGATCCCACCATCCATGTCACTGACAAAGATGTTAAAAAGCACTGGTCCCAATACCAACACCTGAGGAACACCAGTCCTCACTGATCTCCACTTGGACATCGAGCTGTTGACCACAACTCTTTGAATTCAGCCATCTAGCCAATTCCCTATCCACCGAGTGGTCCATCTGTCAAGTTCATGTCTTTCCAATTTAGAGACACGGATGTGCAGAACAATATCAAATGTCCAGGTTGGTGACAACATTTCTCTTCCCTTATTCACCAACGCTGTAGCNCACCAGTCCTCACTGATCTCCACTTGGACATCGAGCTGTTGACCACAACTCTTTGAATTCAGCCATCTAGCCAATTCCCTATCCACCGAGTGGTCCATCTGTCAAGTTCATGTCTTTCCAATTTAGAGACACGGATGTGCAGAACAATATCAAATGTCCAGGTTGGTGACAACATTTCTCTTCCCTTATTCACCAACGCTGTAGCCCCTAGTCTTCCTTTTGTCACCAACATATCAGTAGAAGTTTTTCTTGTTGCCCTTGATGTCCCTGGACAGATTGAATTCTGTCAGGGCTTTAGCTTTCCTAACCTGATCCCTGGCTGCTCAGGGATTTCTCTGTATTTCTCCCAGGCCACATGTCCTTGCCTCCACCCTCTGTAGGCTTCCTTTTGTTTGGGATTTTCCAGGAGCTCTTTGTTCATCCATGCAGGTCTTCTGGCATTTTTGCCTGACTTCCTTTTTGTTGCGATGCATTGCTCCTGAGCTTAGAGGAGGTGATCCTTGAATGTTAACCAGCTTTCTTGGGCTCCTTTTCCTTCATGGGCTTTATCCCATGGTACTCTGCCAAACAAGTTCCTGAAAAGGCCAAAACCGTTTTGCCTGACTTCCTTTTTGTTGCGATGCATTGCTCCTGAGCTTAGAGGAGGTGATCCTTGAATGTTAACCAGCTTTCTTGGGCTCCTTTTCCTTCATGGGCTTTATCCCATGGTACTCTGCCAAACAAGTTCCTGAAAAGGCCAAAACCGTCTCTCCTGAAGTCCAGGGTAACAAGATTGCTGTGCACTCTCTTTGCTGCCCTAAGGATCTTGAAGTCCACAATCTCATGGTCAGATATTTATCAGTAGATAGTCACTTTATATTTCTTCCTGTATTTTCTTTAACACTGCTACATTAGCCCCTTACTATTTTGCCTCTAATTAACACTCCTGAGAGATATCCACATCTGTACTTGGGAAGTCCTCATTGATTAAAACCAACAGCAACCTTGTAATATCTCTCTGTAGCATGATTACAACAAATAGTGTAAGGACTTATTTAAGAAGAAAATAATAATTTAAATCGCATGTGTAGCTACATTAAAGTAGTTCTATCTAGGTCCCATTTAATTAATGTTTGGAAAAATCCTATTTTATGTTAATATTTATTGTTCACTTGCACTAAAAAAAGACAGATTTTAAGCAGCAACAAAGAATTTTAAAATATTCAGCAGAGAAATGCACACACAAACTATATTAATTGAGCTCTAAATCAGTGATGCTAAAAACCAAACACAAGGAAATGCACAATGAAGCAGGAAATGTACCATATGTTATTGTATACCTGGGCACAATGGGGACACTATCCTAATGGCTTTCTTAATGTTCCTGTTGTACTAGATATTGGTGGACATCTGGTATGTTTCCTTTTTATATACCTGTGCATTTTTATGATTCTTTTAGCATTTTCTATTAGTTTGCTGTTAGGAAAAGGGTTTAAACATGTTTTGTTCATGTATCTGGAGTTCAAAACTCATGCATTTTATTTTGCTTATTCATTTGTGCCCTGATTTTTTTTTTCTTTCCACAGCACTTACTTGCATGCTACTTTTTTTTATTAGGCTTTCCAAAGTTTTACTACCTAATTGGAAATAATTTGCAACACAGCTGTATAGTCCTTCCACATATGGAGGTGTTTTGACTCACTCTGTGTTGGCCCAAGAGACAGCTAAAACAACAGCAGCAGCTGCAGAGCTGACGGGGCTTTGCAGGATAGGCACTTGTGCAATCAGCTACTTCCTTGCCTGCCCAAAGGAACATTGGCGTGCTTCAGCTGGAACCAGACATGGTTCACATTTCACCTGGTTCCTAGTGCCCATCCACCATGTGGCTGAAGGACACAACAGAATAACTTCTTGCCCCAGCCCTTCCAGGATACCAGGTGTTGTCAAGACTGACTACCAATGGGAAAGATTTTCTTAAGTTTTCATTGCACAAACACCAGAAACCTTCCCCTTTAGGCTATTAATTATTACTGTCACATGGAATACATATATTGAAGTCACAAATGTGCAGAACTACTCAAAGGAACTATATATTGTAAACAGAGAAGAATAAGTGAGCCAAACCCTTTTGACATACACATAAGATACTGTAGTTATACCTTGGCAAAAACCCCCTTACATAAAACAGTGATCTCAGGGGTTCTTACAGGAAGTGTTTAAATACTTTTGTAAACCAGTGTAAAAATTCAAGGAAATTGTTGTACATTAGCTTGTCAATAGGCACTCTTAAGTTTTGTGATTCATTACAGAATTGGACTAGGCTTTTAAATAAGACTGTATATATGCTGGAGAGCAGATCTGCTGAGAGGGACCTGAGGGTCCTGGTTGATAGCAAGCTGAATAGGAGCCAGCAGTGTGCCCTGGCAGCTAGGAGGGCCAACAGTGTCCTGGGGTGCATCCAGCACAGTGTGGCCAGCTGGTCAAGGGAGGTAATTGTCCCACTCTACTCCGCACTGGTGCGGCCTCACCTCGAGTACTGTGTGCAGTTTTGGGGTCCGCAGTTCAAAAAGGACATCAAACTACTGGAGCAAGTCCAGAGGAGGGCCATGAGGATGGTGAAGGGTCTAGAAGGGATGACCTGTGAGGATTGGATCACTTGGATTATTCAGCCTGGAGAAGAGAAGGCTGAGGGATGACCTCATTGCAGTCTATGGCTTCCTTATGAGAGGAAGAGAAGGGACAGGTACTGATCTCTTCACTCCTGTGACCAATGACAGGACTTAAGGTAAGAGCAGAAAGCTGAATCAGGGGAGGTTTAGGTTAGATATCAGGAAAAGGCTTTGTGCCCAGAGCGTGATTGAGCATTGGAACAGGCTCCCCAGGGCAGTGGCCACAGCACCAAGACTGACTGAGTCCAAGAAGCGTGTAGATGATGCTCTCAGGCACATGGTGCGAATCTTGGGGTGCCGTGCAAAGGACAGGGGTTGGACTAGATGATCCTGGAGAGTCCCTTCCAACTTGACATGTTCTATGATTCTATGATTCTATAATTCTATGATTCTATGCTAGTGATTTCTGGCAGTGTGTATGCTTCTTTATAAATGTTCAGTGCTTACTATTCTATGTATTCATGTAGCATTTTCATGATATGTGTAACTGCATTAATTTAATTATTAAATGGAAGTCAGAATGAAACTCTCTTACTGTTCTATGGGTATTAGACAGACTAACATGACATCTAGAAACATCAGAGTAAATGTTTCTAAAATGTTTAAGTAAGAAATACTTTAACAACTAGTAACTTGATTTGTCTTAAAAATGTAATTTGTATTCCCAGGGGAACAGAGATAATTTAAACCCATACCAGTGAGTTACAGTTAATATTTTTCAGATTTTTTTAGTTTATTTTCTTTGATTTAATTTAAAACTCTTTTGGTTGCTAGTTTTAGGGATTTTTTTTTAGTTTGTATTCTTATTTTTTTAGATTAGCAAAAGGAATGGAAAAGGAAAGAACTATAAGTGGCATTACACTAATACATTCACACAAGTATTTTTGATAACAAGGAGTTGTTAATAGAAATTATCTAGAATTTTTAATAAGGCAAAGTTATTATTGGAAATTATTAAAATAACTAGAAAGAAAATAGCCACCTAAAAATTTTAAAAAAATAGCCATCTAAAAGTTTCAAAAAGTTGCAGTGAAATTCAGCAATGACAACTAAGTTTGTGATCAGCCTAGTCTTGTGTACCCAGCAAGGTGAAGAATTTGTCAACTTATTGATTCTTACTGATGTAAGACTTGGCAGTCAGTCTTATCTGGAATGATTAGTGTGCATGTTCATCAGCAGATAGGAGCATTATGGGGTCTGTGACACTGTAAGCAAACACATTACTATGCTAGTTCAAAGGCTTTTATACTTTGGGAGCTTACTTGATCCAGAGAGATTTTGACATATGATGCTGAGTTTTTCTAAGATCAAAATTTTTTCCTAATTAATAGACATATTAGATGAGATGTGGGGATGACCATGTTCCACAGTTTACTGAAAACTCTCAGGTTCCTTGATATGTGGTTCAGACATTGTTCACAAGGTTCCCAGAGTCAAGACTAAACAAATGGGTTTGTAAATTCTCTTTTCTGAAAATCTATTCCAGATATATAAAAAAGAGAGAAAAACTAGTAATATACAGAAACAGTTTAGATCCACCAGGATATATTCACTCGTACATATAGTCGTCTTGGGTCAGTTTGTAATATACACTTTGGCCAGTACTTGAGCTCATAAATCTTGGTAAACCTGTGTTGTTCTGTGCAGGACTACTGTCCCCTGTGCTCTGAATTCTGGTGAGTGTAATAGACAGTTCCTGGTGCTTGAGTGGATGTTCTTGTTCTGTTACACATTGTTATTGAAAATTTGATCTATCAAACCAAGATTTATAAATACTAACATATTTTTAGCATTATTATGTTTTAATGATAATCTTTATTATGATTGTTTTTTTGTAAATAACCTCTCCCTATTGCCATTAATTTAAATTGAAAACACTATGCTGGACTAGTGGCTAAAATTCTGTCAAATGGGGGGGTTAAGATGTCTTTAACCTTTTTCACTATTCTCTGCTTTATCTTCTTCCAATAAAAAAATACTCAAGAGTTAATGTAATACTTTAAATATATCCTGAATAGCAATAGTACCACAGTTCAGAACTGCCAATCATAAATACTGGCTCCTAATCATCAAAAGTGAAGGAAGCAAGTGTAGCCTGCTTCTCACTGTGAAAGATAATTCCAAATTCCAAGTAATTGCTCTGAAACTCTATACTTTTTTCTTCATTAAGAAATAATTTGAAAAAGTATCCAATGTGTACTATAAAGTTAATAGCAAAAGATTGTCTTATTTAAATTTTATTGGCTCCTACTGAAACTTTTTTCTTAGAAGAAATTTAATTTGCAATTGTTTTAAGCTTAAACTGGCTTTTCTGCTCAGTGTTGTGGTCACACTTTTTGTTTTTTTAAAAAATCATTTCAGAGTAAAGAGACAGAAGAAACCAAACTCAGAACTTGGGACCAGACAAAGTTCCTTGTATGTTGCTGGAGATTCTACCAAGAGAGTGACTAAAGATGTGGGAGATCATCAAAGAACACTGCATCAACAAGGATAACAGTAAAGAGGAGAAACAAAGAACTTACATGCTTCATAAAAACTTAACAGCAGAATTTCACTGAAGATTTGCATGCCAGACATATATAGGAACACTATACGCATAGTTTCTATGTATTCCAGATTTTTTAATAAGAATTAAGGAAAATATGCTAATGTCAGTATGTACCAACTTAGAATTTTTGTTGGCAGTTGTCTGTCCTTCCTTTCCAGTTGTTTTGATTGCTCTCTTCTGAAGCAAAAGGTGGACTTTAATTAACATGGCCCATAGTTTACCTTTGGGAAAAAGTACTTTAGAATATACATGGTGTAGGAGAGAGGTTCACATTCAGTCCTGGGAAGACAGTGAGTCTGAAATGGAAATCAATGGTTTGTTTCTTGCTTTGCTTCTGTCTTTTTTTTCATACTGCAATGGGCAAATAACTCTGTTTCTTAGGTTCCCCAGTTCTATGAAAGTGACATGCGTATTACACCTTTCATTTAGTAAAAAAAATATGTAATATTTAAAGAAGAATCGTTCCTTTATTTAAAATACACAAATATTATTATACAATTAGACTACAGAAGTACCCATTCTTTTTGTGTTTCTTATACTCATGACATAATAGAAATATATAGAATTAATACATCTCAAATTTATTTTAATGTATAAAACAAAATTTTATTTAAATTTGAGTTTATTAATTGTCCATGTAAAAATTATAAATATCACACGGGAAGTTAGATGAATATATTAAGATAAACAGTGAATTTAGAGAATATTGGAAAATTCATTAGTTATAAAAACACCAACAATTTTCAGGCATCAAATCAGACAGAAATTATAATTTGCTCATTGTCATATAGAGTTGTTAATGAGTATATATAGATGCTTTTCACAAAGATTCTGTGAATTTGCTCTAATTGTTCAGCAATATGTTTGTTTCATAACTAATATCCCTATAAACTGAAAACTTCTAAGGGAATTCTAGTTTTACTTAAATCCAACAATATTCCTTCTGCCTCTAATATATTTTGTCTCCTTCTAAGCCTGTTTCAGAGATTTTTGATTTCTCTTGTAATTTGTAAGACCATACAAGAAAAACAAATTATTTCCAAAATTAGTAACTGATCTGTAGAAGGCTTTGTGAGGAGAGCATGTGTGTAGTTAAAATTTGCTTAGATTCAAGTTCAGGTTGGTTAAGCTAATGAGTGGAAAACATTAAAGATTATTAATTACATAGGAATCACATTTTGCCCAAGAATTCCCTCAGCTGCAAATAGTTGGAGGATGGGATCAGCTAGCAGACTACCTGTTCTTATGGCTCTCCCTGAGCACTGGCTTTTGGCCACTGCTGGAGATAGGATGTTAAAATAGAAAAATCTGTGTTTTGAGTGCCTTCCTATGTTCTTAACCTGTTTTCTTGTTTACAAATGCTGGTTTAATCCCAGCCATTACCTGTCAAGGTACACTAAGGTATACGTGATGAATGGATGCTGTCTTTCTCTGATGCCGAGAGCTGATATATGTTTTTCAACAAGGTACAGAGATACCATGAGACAATTTATTTTTAAATTCATTTTAAACATTTAAAACTTACAGACATTTAAAATAAAATAAGATTCATAAGTTAGTCCGCTTCTCCAAACTTCCTTCTTTTCTTAGCTTGCTGGTTCAAGTTTTATATTAAACAAAACAACTCTGTCCTTTTTGCATCCATTGTGAAATCACACATTGACTTTCTCTAAAACTCCATCTACTTGTCCTATTCCAGAATCTTCATGACTTCCCAGTGTGCAACACAGCCATATTGAAAATGTCAATGTGCACATTAGAAATGGAAAATGCACAGCTATTGATTTTCAAATGCTGTAACAGCCAAATGTACTTCTGTGGTTACACTGAAACTCTTGAAAATACAGTAATGCCACATGAAAGCTTACAGATAAAAGCTTGTATTGCTTAGATAAGCTTTAGAGACAAGTTAAATAATTTTATGAGTTACTGGGGAAACTAGGGTTCTCTCTTGCCCCCTCTGTATCTCCAAATATGTAAGAAAAATATATAATGTTTAATTGTCTCTGCAGAACATTTAACAGCTTGGTAGTGTAACATGGATATTCATGGAAATCAATGTCTAGAAGCTAGTTTCTTCTGTTCTGTCTAGCTCTACCATACAAATTTTAGTACATGTTCACTGTATTATAATACCCTGAAAGTGTGATATACCTGGCTAGTCCAAAGTTCACGATGGTGACAAATAGATCATCACACAACACTAATTTTAAAATGTATATTTCAGAATACCAATACAGTATCTTTTCTTGCTTATATGAAATCACGGTTTCTTAAGAGGTAGTTAATATTCACATTTACTTCACGTACTTCTTTGTGACCACTTTATTGATCATATTTTACTTTCAAGTGCCTCCTTCTTAGAAGTGCTATTTAAGTTTTGTTGTTTGACTGTATTAGATCACACAAGATGCTTTCATTTTTCATAATTTCTCCCTATTCCCTGAGTAAGAGTATACTCAGCTACTTCCATTAAATACATAAAATATTTATTTCAGCAACTACATACACAGAAGGCTTCAGAGGTCTCTGTGAAGAAGTAAACCTATAAATTAGTCATTTGAAAGTAAGCCAGAATGAGATGTTACATGATTGCTCTGACTGCAGTTGAGAATGTCAGAAAATGTTAATTTATGACCTTTTCATCATAATGTTAGAATCTTTTATGTTCTTGAATATACATCTATGATATTTGCTGTATAACAGTATTCCTATCCATTCCTCTTAATCATGGGCTGTGAACACACACAGATTTGTGCAGAAAAAGAGTGACTTGCTCAAGGTCACTAAGGATAAATACAAAAATGTCAGAAAAACTCTTAACCCTATCTGGTTGCAAATCACTGAGATGTTCTTCCTCATGAGATTAGTGGTGCCTAAAAAAGTGGATTGCCTCTAAAAAAACTCACAAAAACTAGTCTTTTTTGTTTACTTTTTTAAAGTGATAGATACCATTGATGTTTTATGTGGAGCAGATTTACAAACTAATTATAAACACTGTAATAGAAAGATCTACAAGTAATTTTCGTAACTGGCAAGTTCCATTAAACCTTGTTTGATTCCACAAATCTGTATTATTTCATATTGATACAAAAGCAGAAAGATAGGAAAGAATTACTTAAGTGGTTTGGTGGCCATCTAGTAGTGGATATGGAAATAGTGATTAACAACGTGTTATAATTTCTCCTTCCTAAATAAAGCATTATTTTTCTGAGATGTGTTTCAATCGCCTTCTACAGTACTTTTCTAAACACTTTTCAAGATACATGTCGAAACAATATGTTCTTATTTCACTGTTCACTTGATAAACAGTAGAGAATAACTATGAAGAGCATATGAAGAGTCCTGAGCTTTGCCTCCAGTAGAGTGGAAACTATCAGAGTTTAATGAAAACTGGTGACTTTTTCCTACTGAAATCTCTACCCTTTTATTCCCCCAGTCCTACTGTCTCCATGAATTCCATACTTAAATCTTACCACAACTGAGGGGTTGTCTCGGAGTAGCCTGAGTCTATTGTCTTTAAAATCCTCCAATATTAGAAGAAAAATATGCCAGTAAACAATTATTTCTCAGGAACTATGAAGATTCTTGGATGCCTTTTACCATTACAGACCTTTTATCACATTGCTTCAGGAAGAAGGCAAGCAATTTTATTCAACTGGAATCAAAAAGGTATATTCATATTTTTGTATAATATAAATAAAAATTATCTAACACTAATTTAAAGGGATATTCTTAATATGCTCAACAAATATAACTATGTTAAACTGCAAATGTGATTCAGTTGCTTGCTTTAATCATGAATAGAATATTTTCCAGACGATGCCATTTCAGGAGCCAATTGATCATAATTAGATAAAGTCCATGAATGACTGCTTATGCTAAGATTGGATAAAATAATTCTTAAGATTATTAACACTTGAAAGGAAGAAAGTGCAGATAAGAAAAGGACAAACAAAGCCATGCTACTTATCATTTAAGTTTTGTGGTTTTTTCTTTGTAAGAGAATCTAAAATGAAAAAATATTATTATACCATCAATTAGTGAACACATCTGAAGATAAAAATGGATTTGTTAATCTCATCAATTTAACAAAGTGCTATGGTACACATATAATAGACTGTATTTCTGTTAATAAATGGATACTTTTATTCTAGTCAGATAATCAATAAAAATAAAAACTGATTCAACAGCCAATGTTCTACATAGCTTCTCATTACACAGTGCACTACTTTATTGGTATTCACACAGAGAATTTAAGAGGCACAGCTCTGAGAGTTTTGAAATGGCAGCACATTACTGAAGGCCTTTGTAGTTGTTTCTTAATGTCCTGCTGACATCCATTAGAGCACAATGAAACCACAGAAGTCTCAAAAAAAAAATAAATATGGAGAATATTTAGTGTCATGGTGATACTCTGAGAAAACGAATCAGAATAAGGAAGAATCTCAAACTTTGAAGTGTCTCTCCTTTAAAAATAGAGAAACAGTATCTCTAATGTCTGTTGACATATGTTAGACATGTATTTTGAAACTTAATCCCAAAAGTTGTTCTACATAAGGTTATAAATTTATGTGATTAATCATGTATTTTGTTCTTTCTTTGCTGTACAGTAATTCTGCACCTCATTTTGTCTTAATATGTATTGTCAGATATATTGTTTAAAGTCATATTGAGTGGAATAAGAAGTTTATAGGCTTTTACTATTTTTTAAGGAACCATTTTTTATTTTCTAACTTAAATGCCTTATGAAAGCTTACATGTAATTAGGTATAAATTTTAATTGATCAGATTCTCTTTTTGTAGTGTTGTGGGAGTGTTAACCATGGCTGGTTGTCAGGTGCCCACCGAGCTGTTCTTACCCCCCTCTCCTCAACAGAAGAGGATGAGAAAATAAGATGAAAGAGCTCAAGAATCAGAATAAGGACAGGGAAATTGTGTACCACTTACTGTCATGGACAAACCAGATTCAGCTCGGGGAGGTTTAATTTATTGCCAATTAATAACTGAGTAGGTGTAGTGGATGAGAACCTAACTGAGAGCTGGTCCCTGCTCACAACTGTGAGAAACATGGAGAAGCGTGTCTTTGATAAAGTGTGTTCGATAAAGTGTGTATTTGTTATAATCATCCTTGGGAAGAAGGCAGGAAAAATATGTGTGCAGCTGCTACATGGCCTTCACATTTGGCCGCACCAGGGCACCTGACCAGCACTCTAGGTGCAGCCAACTTTGAGAGCATGAGAGCCTGAATGCCCACACAAATAAACAGCTATAGATGTGGCATAATGCCGGCTTGGGCTTTGTTCCTAAGAGTATAAAAGCAGGACCCTTTTGTGGCCGAGCCCGAAGCCTCACCTATGGGAGGACACACTGTGTAGGAACCCTCCCAATTATCTGAGCCTCCTGGCATCGGCTGCAACTGGGCTTCCCAGCTTGAAATGTGGGCCTGGTGGATTAGGTGGTAATTGGTGATGTATTTCTTCTTAATCACTGTTTTTTCTATGCAGTAATGACTTGATGCATTGCTAATTTGCTTATATATATGTGTATCCTATTAGCTTTGGTTTGCTTGCTGAATAATCTGTTCAGATTATATGACTAGTTTGTGGTTATTTTGTTGAGTACCCTGCCTGTTTGCAAAACAGTAGGATAGTGAGAAATAAGAAACAAAACAGAAAACACCTCCCCCACATCCTCTTCTTCCCAGGCTCAACTTAATTCTTTCGCTCCTGAGTCATCCACCTCCTCCCTTCAAGTGGCTTAGGTGGGTGGGGAATGGAGGTTGCTTTCAGTCCTCAACAGCTCCTCTCTGCCACTCCGTCCTCCTCACATTGTTCCCCTGCTGCTGTGTGGGGTCCCTTCTGTGGGATACGGTCTTTCACAAACTGCTCCAATGTGGGTCCTTCCCATGGAGCATGATCCTTCAGGAACAGACTGCTCTAGAATGGATTCCCTATGGGCCGCAGACACCTTCATGGCATGTCTACCTGTTACAGTGTGGGGTCCTCCATGGGCTGCATTGTGGATATCTGCTTCATGATGGTTCTCCATGGACTGCAGGGGAATGCCTGCTACAGTGCTTGGAGCACCTCCTCCTCTCCTTCTTCTCTGACCTTGGTGTCTGCAGAGCTGTTTCTCCCATATTTTTCTCATTCCTCTCTCTCACAGCTGCTGTGGATCATTTTTACCCTTTCTTAAATATGTTATCACAGAGGAGTCACCAGTGTTGCTGATGGGCTGACCTGGCTCTGTCTGACATGGGGACAGTTTCTGGTGTCTTCTCAGAGAAGCCACCCCTGCAGGCCCCTCCCTGTTACCAAAACCTTGCCACATAAACCTGATACAAGTGTCTTTATTCCAATAATAATACATTTCTTACTGGAGTAAATTAAACATTGTATAAAACGTAAGTTAGGTTCAACTTACTCCATTTTCTTAATTAAACATGTTTCTGCTACCATTATTCTATTGCTATGATCTCTTGTAAACCATTGTATCAATTTTTTTGGGATACATGAATTTTGGTGGTCAAAATTGAACTGTTCCAAAGGGGTCAAAATTAATATACTTCTCTATGGTTGATAAGAGCTGTTTCCAATACTGTCATTCATTACACTAATTAGCAATGAAAAGACAAGAATACAAGAATGACACAACTTGATCAACAACCATAGGAAAAGCTTACCTGGTTTATTGCTGGTAAATTACAATTGTTTCAAAAAAAAAAACCCAAAACAAACAACATACTCTGGGTTTCTGTTCTGTTAATAAAAATACAGCCACTTTGTATAACTTGTAAGTTATCATAGAATCATAGAATCATAGAATGGTTTGTGTTGGAAGGGACCTTGAAGATCATCTAGTTCCAAACCCCATGTATAGATTACTATATATAGGTTGAAAGAAAGGTTGTATTATGTGATGGGTTACTTTTTCTAGAGCTTCAGACTTTTATAGCAGTTTCATTCCACCCTGGCATAGGCATGTTGTATAAAAATCTTGTATTTTTCTATGCACTTACATAACTACAAATATTCTCTCAAATATCATTAGATATGTCTAATGCTTAAGAAATATATGGGTTTTTTTCAAAGTGGAATAGAGTCAGAAAGAACAATTGGGGAAAAGTCTTTTTATAATGCCATCATCTTGGTAAGTATTGCTCAATAGCTGTGATAAAAAGGCACTCCACTAGAAGGTAGAAAAATCACCTCGAAGAGAGCTAGAACCAGTTTTCTTCCTGTGTTTTGTTTTCGTTTTTTTTTGTTGTTTGTCTTGCATTCTTGTTGGCCACTTTAACTGCTGAGATTTTAAATAAAAGTAAGTACATGTGATTTATGAACCTTACCCTGCTTTCGCATTTGTTTTATTCTTTTGAGTGTAAAAACATTCTGAGCTTTAGGATGAACAGAATATATGATTTTCAATAACAATATGATTTGATTTTTTTCAATTTTTCTGTCTGGTAAGGAAAAGTGGGGTGTTTTATTTCTTTTTTTTCACTTTGAGTTACTTTTCCCCAGTTTTGTTGTCAAACTGAAAAATCGATTATTGCAATCCTTTTTGAATGCTGCATGAGCAGCATAGGCTTCTCGCTATTTAAAGAAATCTATCCAAAATTACCATATAAGCATCTCAAAGTTTAAGCTACATAGCACCTGGTTATCAAATACAGACCAAAAAAACCCAAACCACCACCAACAAAAATGGTTTTTTCCATATGTATTCTCTTTTCCAGTTTTAAGTAACTTTATTTATTTTATTTTATTTTCAATAAGCGTTGTAATTGTGAACTCTGTTTCTCTTGCTACTCTTCATTACCTCTTGCCTTTGATCTTTTTCTCAGCCCGTTACCATGTAAATAGACCACTGGAACTTTCTGAGCTTTTCATTTTTCAATACAAATTTATTCTACTCATGCTTTTGCCTTGCTGATAAAAAAGCAACTTTGCAGTCTCTCCAATCAAATTTTAACAAATTTTAAAATTTTGTTAAGATAATAACATTGCTGTTGTGTAACAAAATTGTATTTTTAGTGTCCATCAACTCATATCATATCTCTACGTATGCTGGTTTCTAAACATGAACACTGAGGAAGGTGTAAGGGTCACATGAAAAGGGCTGACTAAAGACTACTGTCATTATGATGTGAAAAAAAGTATCACTCTCTTGAAGCTGATCCTAAAGGGAAAAAAATTGCTTCATTTTGCTTTAGACGTAATGCACAGTATAACTCAAAGCTCTATTTAATTGCTGTTTCTTCAGGCTCGACTTCCCATAGTAAAACATTTCACTCACAGGAAAAGATATGTTTGGCTGCTGAAGATTTAACCATTTTCTTTAGAGAGTGACCTGTGGGATAGACAAAGAAAGGAAAGCCTAATTTTTAGTCCGAATTTATTTTCAGAGAGTAAACAGTAGATGCTACAATTCAAAAGACAGCCTTTTCTTGCTGAAGCACTGTTGAGTGGGTATATTTCATTGATTTGATCAAAAGTAAACTGGCCATATAATATTTTAAAATTAAAGACTCTTCTTAAGGTTACTTCCTAATTAAGCCTTGATGCAGTAACCATCTCAATTATTAGTTTAAGCATATCAAACTAATGCAGTGTATTGATTTGGAGTCTATATGAAATATGGACAGCATGATAATATATTATGAAAGCTTTTGTGCACTTAGCTAATGCTCAAAATAAACTAGAAAAATCTCAGCATTTTAATATGAAAATACTCCACTAGTTGTTCGTTAATGGACTTTTTATTCAAGCTAGAAAAGGTATAATTCAAAAGGGAAAACCTTATGCCCATGAAAAAATGGTACGACAGATATTTTTTGCTGAATGGGAATATCATAGTGTGTAGTTCACTGTTTGTATTGTTTTCTTAAGCTATAAATTTCATATTATCTGTCCTAAACATTTAGATTTAGGACTTTTATTGACTTAACCTTTTCACTGAAATTATTTTTATAATATATTTATATTGAATTTAAAAAACAAATGTTGTTGCATACAAATACAGAAGCTCATGTGAAATAGGAATGCAATTTTCTTCTAGTGCACATCAAAGCCACCTAGCCAAAGGCATGACACAAAGAAAGAAGACAAGTTATAAAGAGTGAATAATCTGTTAACTCATGGGTCATAACACTGTTACACTTCACACCAAGATAGTATTTTTTTTTAATAAGTAAGAAAAAATTAAGGGCTTGTTAGAGATACAAATATAATTGAAATGGACAACAGAGTGGCTCACTTTCATTTCCAGCAACTAGCATGTACCATGCAATACTAGAGATGGAATGCATTTAGCATAATTTCAGGCACTGATATCAAGAAGGTTGATGAGCCACGTAAGGTTAGGTGAATGCATCTGAATCTAAGTGTAAAGAAAGATCTTTACCTTTTATATTCACAAAACTCCTCTCAGCCTCTGTTGGGATCTTCCATCAGTGAGAAATATGGAGTAAAACATTTAGAACAACAGCTTATGCATGTGTGTGGGTAGAAGCACGTAACTTAAAATACAGGTTTTTTCTTTACTACATACCTTTCTTTAGGTTTGACAAAAATTAACAAAACAGAATTAAACTACTGTAGATTTGGTTACAAAGTTCTGTAACAACATTTTTAAAGATATAAAAATATATGGAATTTACAAGACTGACAAATAAGATTAAAACATTTATTAACAGATTTCCTCTAGTATTGGTCTTCTGGTCTGTCTTGTTTTATAGGTTCGTTAATGGTTTTGGCACAAAACCTAGAGTATGCTTATAAAAGTGCTGACAAAACAGACAATATTGTTTAAGCAAAATGAAACTGGCAAACCATATACACATGAAATAGAATTGATCAACCCGGTGACTTTAAGTAATACAAATGGAAAAAAACTGCAGCAGTACAAAAAATCAAATTTATGTAATTGGAAACTAATCATGTTTCTCCTAAATCTTGTGACATATGCAGTCTAAAATGAGAAGGGCAAGGAAGCCACCAGCAGGTTTCAGAAACACTTTGTTGTTAGTAGAGGAAGTTGTAATGAAAGGCATTGGAGGACATCACATAAGGAAAGCTGGATATAATTCTGGCTGCCAATGTTCAGGAAAATTGAATTCAAATTGGAACAGTTATAATCAAGGGCTACTAAGACGGCTATAAAGCTGAAGAACCTTTCATTTGACTGGAATAGCTTGACTTCTATTTTACTGAACAAAGCCTAGGAGGACACAGAAACACACTGGATGTGGAAGAAAGTAACAATTGTCCACACAATAATAGCAGTATCATACTATATGACCATAAATTGCCTAAGAAAGATTTATCTTCACAACTAGAACAAAGTCCCTACCCTTCCTTGTGAGCTCATGATATGTTACAAGGCAAGTGATGCAAAAATTTCATTAAATTTAAAAATTATTTAAACTGTGGACTGCCAGAATCTAATGTGTGAGTTTAGCTTGATGGTATTAAGAATGATAGAAAGTAATCAAGTGACTACCATTGCCCATCAACTGGGCTGCATGTCCTAACAGTGTGCTTCTGCTGCAACAGTGGAATCACGCATGGATCGGCATGGATCATATTGTTCCAAGATGTCTGTTCTCCAAGGTATATAATAAATATTGTATCTAAACTTGTAGAAATAATAATAAAAGTAAATTTTATCCAAGTGAGGAAAAAGTATGATATTATAGGCCTGTTAACGTAAAGGGGCCTGTGACTACAGTCTAATTCTGCACACTTTGAGATACAAGAAGTAAATTGTTTGCCTGAGTTTGCAGACTACATGAAAAAGTTTTCTGAGACATTTGACATACTTCTGAATCCCAGATGGGGAATAATCATTGGACCCAGCAAAGAATTGGCTCTGTCACTGCCAGCCTAGCCTGCAATTGTTGAACCCGTCAATCAGTGCTGCCAATGGTGTATTGTACCACCCTCACACCCTGGCTAAAGGGTAAACTCTGAAGAAATCCTTCCATTTCTTAGAAGCAGAAGAGGCTTGCTGTCTTTCACAATGGGAGGGTGTACTTCATGAGATTGCAGACACCTTTCTTAATTGTTAAAGAGTAGAAGGTTGATGACCTATATATTATGGTGTCTCTCTGCTTTGAAACAACCCAGAGATTCAGACTTAACTCCACAACACTCAATCTCTGTTGACAAATGTCATAGCATTCAAACATGTATTATGTAAATATGTTTTTAAGTGACTAGAAACACTAAAGGCCTGAATCCTGTCAACAATATAGGGCTGACTATAGGAAATATTTGCCTTAATGAATTTATCTTCTGTGTCTTCATTGAGATGTGTAAAGTACTGTCAACTCTATCTTGCCCAAATTGACATTTTGCTTCTTAGACAACAGCAGGAGAATTAATTTCTATGTGAGAACAACAGCTAAAACAGTTGGTGCTCTCTGGGAGTTGTTCAACATACGTTTATTCACTGAAATGTTCTGCATGTTATCTACACGGTAGGGTCTGGACCTCAGCCATTCACAAAGCAGACGACAGCCATAAGCACCAGGCCATCAGCTATATTCTCAGTACATGCTTTTCTCAGGACACCTTCTGTTTCCCCCACTTCCCAGAAAAGAACTTGTTTTCTAAACTTGTAATTTTTAATGAAATGAAACTCCCTTTTTCTGGACAAATCTGGTAATTATTCATATCATCTTCACTTTAAATGAGGAATTAGTTTGGGGTTTTTTCGCACAGTGTTCCTTTCTTAACTGGCAAACATGAATTTATCACAATTGAATAAATTAGGTTATTGCATAACATTTTAAAGCATCATTAAAGCATATACAACAACCCAGACAGTGCTGCCATGAAGTCACGGGACTGTCCAGACCTCAGGCTGTAGGGAATGTCAGAGCTTATCACTGGCAACAGATGATTATATTGACAACAGATGTGTGAGGTGTTACCAAGTGGATGACCTGCTCAGCATGGTGCCTGGGCTACGAGATGAAGTAGAGCAATTAAGAAGCATCAGGGACTCTGAATTGGTGGAGTAATACTCCGTCGTTGTTTGGGACGGACACGACATACAAAGAACAGTGATCCAAAAACAGCTAACAGCTAACTGCCCATATTTTATTGTTCTAACAAGCTCTTATATACCTTTAAGTAAGGGATATGTGCACAGGTATAATTGGTTCAACAAAAGATCAACAGTTCATGATTGGATAACTTTCTTTCTCAGCTGCAACTTCGATAAGCTTCTTCTTCTGGTGGTCTGCCAGCTCCTCAATCTTGTTTTCTCCGCTCTTCTCAGGACCTCCCAGGCTCTTCAAGGGGCCTCTTCAAGGGTACACAGTTATCTGCTCAAGGTTGATATCAAACTTATATTCCGATCCCTCGGACCAGCCGAGGTTTCCCACAATACTCTATCATCCCTGAGACATATACATCAGGCTGCCACAATGCAAGAAAGTAAGGGTCCTCTACCCTCCCCACCATCAGGCAAAGAAAGACAAACAAAGAGATGAGGGAGGATGTAAGCAGGCTCCTGCTCCTGGTCACAGACATACCCCTTCACATCCTATGGCACCCCTTCAGGTGCACTTACACAATAGGTATGAGGCTCTGGAAGTAGCGAGGCAAGCTAATGACAATATGGATGATAGTCTGTTCAGGTTGGAGGAGCAGCCCAAGGCAAATCAGTCTATTCATATTACAACCTCTTCTGTTAAGAAAAAGAGAAGAGTAGTTGTCACTGGTGACTCCCTTCTCAGAGGAATGGAGGGCCCAACATGCTGACCAGACTTGAACCATAGAGAAGTATGCTGCCTCCCTGGGGCCCGGGTAAGAGACACTACAAAGAAAGTCTCTAGTCTGGTACACCCCTCTGTTTATTATCCATTGCTGTTTTTTTCAGGTGGGTGGTGAGAAAATCCTAACAGGCAGTCTGAGAGGAATCAAGAAAGATTTTAGAGCCTTGGGGAGACTAATCTGGGGATCAGGAGCACAAGTAGTCTTCTCTTCCATCCTGCCAGCTGCAAGAAATGGTGAAGGAAGAAACTGGAGGATCATTTAATGCATGGCTACAGGCTGGTGTTGCTGACAGAACTTTGGGTTCTTTTACCACAAGTTGGTTTACACGACACCGAGCCTCTTGGAAAGAGATGGTGTGCACTTATCTCAGTAGGGGAAAGGGATCTTTTCACAGGAGTTAGCAGCCCTCATTGAGAGGGCTTTAAACTAAAATCAAAGAGGGGAGGGGACAAAACTCCTAGGAATAAGCCTGTGGATGGCACACTGGTGTTGGACGTGCGATCTGTAGCTTGGCTCAAGTGCATACATGCCAATGCTCACAGCATGGGCAATAAACAGGAGCTAGAAGCCATTGTGCAGCAGGGAAACCATGACATAGTCACCATCATGGAAACATAGTGGGATGATTCGTATGATTGGAGTGCTGCAATGGACGGCTACAAGCTCTTTAGAAGG
>VZRW01001844.1:6975-96573 GCA_013398125.1 Aegotheles bennettii | reverse complement strand
GGGTGGGCCGGCCCGGCCCGGCCGGCGCTGGGTGCGTGGTGCCCGGGGGGATTCCGGTGTGGGTCGGGTCCGCTCCGCGGGTCGCGGCTCCGCTTCCACGTTCTCGGAGTGAGCGAAGCCTGCCCGGCCCCTCGGGTGGGCCTGGGTTCGGGTTGCCTCGGGCAGGCGCTCTGGTCTCCAGCGGTGCTCGTGCTGTGCCTTTCCCTTCCTTTAGTTTGTAACAATTATTGTAACTCTGTTGATAACACGTTACTCTTGTAGCTGGGGATCCCAAATGTTGTGCCTGTGTGTTCTCGCGTAGCGTGTTGGGATGGGCAGGGGGGAGGGCAGCGGGGTCTGTCTCAGCTGGTGACGAAATGAGAGTCTGCATGTGTGGGATTAAGGAAACGAATGGAAAACCTGGATACTTCTGGCAAGATGGCAAAAATCCACACACTCGCTGATGCAGGGTGCTTTAGGAAGTTTCTTAGGGAAGCGCTCTCAAACTCTGCAGGTTTGCCTTTTACCTCTGTACGGTGTGCTCCTACACGTGATAGCAGAGGAGTCGTGGGGCAAGCAAATTGGTGTCAGGGTGAGTTCAGCGCTGCCTGTGCGGGATGGCAGGGAGCCCTGTCCAGTGCTGCCTCTGCACTCATGAGCAGCTGTTTTGCCATATCTGTGCTCCTAAATATTCCAATTTTTCCTTAAGCTACTGTGAGTGGAGTTGAGGTAGTTCTTTAAAACACAGGTTTGTAGTATAGTCAGGACAGGACCTTTCTTTCTCGATTTTATTTTATTTTATTTAATGCTGTAAAGTCAAAATTCTGTCCCAGCACCCATTTCTCTGCCCGCTTTAACTGTGCTTTCTTTGAATCCTGTGTGACACACAGAGTGTCGTTTTGTTGGTCTCTGCAGGCTGGCTGGAATGATGCTCCTGCTGAGTGCAGAGCCTGTATCTTCTCACGAAGGTCTGAAGCGAATTTGCGTAGTGAGGACATTGCAGGCGTGAATCGTGATTCTTCCATTAAAGCCTGTTGCTTGTTATTGCACAGTATGAAGCCTGCTCAGCACCAGGGAGGGGCAGAGCAGGGAGTAGCTCGAGCCATTTCACTTGAAAGAGGGGAGATGAGTTAACAGATTTTTCTACAAGATGCTGGTGAGGGCCGTCTCACGTGTTGGCAGTGTAGGTGAGCTTACCTGCCTCGGTGTCTTTAAGTAGGGGGTGATAATAGGATGTGTTCTCAGAATACATTTAATGCACGATGGTTTCCTTAGCTTCAGAAATTCTGGGCAAAGTGCAGCATTTCCTCATAAGGAGAACAGCAGTGCCAACTTGTTAAAACACGCAGCGTATTGGCGGGCCTGGGCTGTGAGCGTATTTGCGTGATTTGGAAACAGTTTAAGGCAGTATTTCCCAGACAGGCTGCTTCTCTCTGCTTAACACACCGATGGCTCCAAGCAGGGCAGAGATCATGTCATGGACAAAATGATTCTGAAGGATGGAGTCAGGGTTTGATAACTAAATTGTTTTGGGGGGCATTTTTGTAGAAGAAAAAATGTTAATTATATTATGACCATAAAATTTTACATCTGTAAAAATGTGAAATGCACTTTGTTTTTTCCTTTAGCACGTAGTGTGTGCCCACACTGTCTGAGTGTAAGATACTCCCTGCTGAGTCGGTGACTTCTATGCATTGTCAGCTCTGTTTAACAAGCTTACTTCAGGACTGAGTTCGGGTTTTTTAATTTAAAATTCAATATATTCAATACCAATAAGAAATTAATCGAGAAAGAAATTAGTCGTAGTAATTAAGTGGTGAATGTGGGATGGAATATAAGCAGCAGTGTCCAGGCCAATTTTAACAGTTTTCTCGAAGCAAGAGTGACCATCCAGTTACCTAGCATGTGTTCCTTGAAAACGTACTTCTTAGATTTTAATTGCTTTATTATCGCCTTACAATTATAGCCAGTTGGTTTGAGCAATATTACTTGTGTCTTTTAATCACAACAATTTATTCTCAAATCAGAGGGAATATATGAAGGAGGAAGTGGAGGATTGTGCTGAAGATGAGGCGACTGAATCGGAAGAAGACCTTGAATTTGATGAAAGAATTGGATGCCTTTCCAAAGGTTCCTGAAAGCTATGTGGAGACTTCAGCGAGCGGCGGCACAGGTAGGCCTTGCTGAGTTGCTGACATGATTCATGTTGACTGTATGCGCATTCTAGTGTGCTCTCAGAATAGAAACTTCAACAGGAGGAAGGCAGGCATCTGTCTTCGTTTGAAACTAGCCAAAATTGGTTTCTTGATTTCTTTTGTGGACTGATGGAGCTCATCTCCTTCAAGTAAAGACATAGTATCCTATCCAAATAGATGCGTTCATTGCTCATCTCAAGGAAGATTTTAGTGTAAAACTGGTGAGACTCAAACCAGTGTAAAGGTTCACTGTAGAAACTTCTAACCATTCACAACTGGAAGTGCACTGTGCCAAGGCTGTAATGAAAATTTCTAATTTGTTCTCTCTCTAAGCCCTTTTCTCTGTGTCAGGTTTCTGGGTGAGACTGTGTCAGCATGAGCTGAAATGCAGGCTGGGTTCAACTCTGTGCCTTCATAAGAGAGGAAAAACATTCTCCAGAGGTACCTAAGAGCTGGCTAAGTTAAGGATCAGGATGAAGAGCAGCTTTCTAAAGCTTTTTTGTCTTGGAGGTGTAGTTGACTTCAAGAATATGGAAAGCCCTTTGAAGAACTAAACAGTTTACTCTAGGGCATGTGCTTATACTGTCCTTATTAGTCACTTGAGCTTCTCTCAAAAAGCTGTAGCTGTAAGAAAAAACTTTTCCATGTGTATCTGAACAGAAAATTGTGCCTCCAAGTTGGGTTGGGTTAGAGGTAGCCTGGTCTGGAAACAGTGACTTAATCTATTGGACTATTGGAATTATTTGCAGTTAGATAGGAAACTGCTAGCTGTTTGAAATGGAGCACAAAAATCTCTCATGTGTGGTTATGTCTGAAACTCAGTTGAATAAAAGGTACAAGAAGCAATTGTAATCTACAGATAAGACTTTGAAGTCATTGCTTCACTTGTGTAGAAGTAAATATCACAAGGATCTGTATTACTTTGCCATGTTTCCTGAATTGCAGTGTTAATAATTAAAGGATTATTGTATATAAAATAATCTCTAAGAGCTGACTAAATAACTCTTTGTTAATGTTAGTCCGAGTTCCTGAGAAAGCAAGTAAGAAAGTACTTCATAGAGAAAAAATAAATGCTTAAAAATTCATTTTTTTGTAGTATAGCATCATCCTTCATGAGAACTTCACTTTGGTGAAGGGTGCCTTAAGGATTTCTCAGCACCAGAAGTTACTTTAGCATTCTTTAGTCTATCCCAGTAACCTTATAAGTGACAATATAGCATTGTTATTCTATACTATTATAAAATTTTAATATAGTATTCCCATTTCATTCAAGATTAAAGTGCCAGGCTTACTTTCTGATGTGATAGGGATGCAAAACATGCCAATGCTCTATTCTCAGAGTTTCAGCACCTTAAAACCCATTGCAAAAGAAGAACCCATCTCTCAGACGGGCTGAGACTCCAGCTCTGGGGCTGGATGAGTCTTCAGAAAAGTCTGTCCTTGGGTATTCTACAATACTTTATTTTCCTGTTCAGATCCATAAGCACCTTTGCTCAGAATTACCCAGAAAGCAGCGATGGCTCTTAATTGTTTCCGCGTGTTTGGATAGACAGTATGACTCCAGCTTTCCTATTGCAGAGCCTGGTGGATCTGGACTACTGGGCTCCAAAAGGAAATTGATAGCCAGGATAATTAACTGATTGGTGCATGTGCTTTTCACATGGACATGAAGGTTTTCATATATATGATAGTTACATAGCTTCAGCTGAAATCCGGAACTATCAGTGCAACAGTAAATGCTGCAGCCAATGGTTTCTTTTCCTTAAGTTGCCCTTCATGGACCTCATAGAAATACTCCACAAAACGCAGATGAAAAACATACACTGTCAATAACCTGTGCAATTCGCTACTGTGATCCACAATTGAACTTTTTTTTAACTTAACAAAACCCATGATTTAGTAAAAGGGGCATAGCAGGTGCTTCTGTGCATCTGTTACTGTGTTACTGACTATATGCCGGAGGGTGATCTTCCCTTTGCACTGTACGGCTTTGCAATGTGATAAGTAGGCTGCTTTGGAGATAAGTGAGGCACATGTACCATGAAAATACACCAATTGGTTTTCTTTCCAAAAATAACTTCAGATCAGGTCTTCACTTATTTAGCTCTTGGTTCAATGGATAGCTATGTGTTGCTTATTGCCAGAGGGGGGATTGTTTGAAATATTAGAGCGAGAGTATTGACTGTGCAGTTATTCACAAGTAATATAATCAGGGTACTTTTTTCTAACTGGACAGTGGATATAATGCATATTATTTCTCTTGTCTGCTAGCTTCTTGGCCCTAAAGGTAGATATAAAAAAAGTCTTATAAAAACTTAGGTTGGGCTTGAAAAGACTTCAGGGTGCACCTCCTCCTTCTTTCATGCTTGAATTCAGGATTGAGTTTGTCTAGACAGTCCCTTGACAGTGCTCTGTGGGCATTTTGTTTTATATGCAGAGCTGGATCTAGCCTGTTCTTAAATCTGCCATGCAGGGATTTTACAACCTCCCCATCATTCTGGTGTTTCATTGTACTTAATATAAAATGTTCTTTCTTGATGCAAAGGTAGAACTTGTTCTTTTCCCCTCCTATGGAAAAGCAAATACTGTAGATATGAAAACGTTTTTCTGAGAGCAGCTTATGGATTTATAAATCAAGGAGACCAGTATTGTACTGGTAATGCTCAGATTCTATAACGTTAGAATTATGTTCTGCTTATGTTTATGAATAATATTTCTTTTTTTTTTTTTACCACTCAGTTTCTCTGATAGCTTTTACAACGATAGCTTTCCTGACTATAATGGAGTTCACGGTGTATCGGGATACGTGGATGAAATATGAATATGAAGTAGACAAGGATTTTACTAGGTAATTAGTATTCATTATAAATCCTTTTAAAATTTAAGTTGTCTGCATTTCAGGACAGAATAAATTTTAGAAGTTTGTGTGACTTGCAAGTAATTTATGATTGAAATTAACAATGACATACTAAGGGGCTTGATTTTTCTTCTGTTGATTGCTTTGGGTTTTTTCTTTTCTGGAATCTGTGAAGAAGAGAAATTGAGATTTCTGCAATGCAGAAGTCAAAATAGTGTAGGTTTGTTGGTGAAGTCCCCTGATGAATTATTTGCTAACAATTCAGAGGGCATTGTAATATGTAACATATGTAATAAACTACGTAAACCCACCAGATTCGCATGATGCTTACTCTAGTTTATGCAGTTAGTATGTTGCTGTTATACTTCCTGCTGCTGTGTTAAACCTTAAGCACTCAGAACTTCGACGTTGTTATCCAGAGGTCACCACTGATCTTGTCTCCAGTTATGGCCTCCAAGATCAACTGAAGATATATTTGCTGTTGGTTTCAAGTGCTTGTCTGGACTGTGTTCACCTTTCTTCCTGAGATGGTCAGGCACCCACATGTCCACGTGAAGTTAATGGAGATCTTGTGCACTGAACACCTTTAAATGCCATGTGTCTGGAATGGAGATAACTTTAAAAGCTGTTTGACTTGTTGCTGTGGTAACAAGCTAAAGTTAGGTATATTAATTGGATGTCTTGTATATCAGAAGTACCAAAGGTTTCTGTAATGAGAAAAAAACAGCAGAAAAATTAAAGGGAGATGCATCAAAAACTTCAGTAAATCCATTCAAACAGATGGGAACTTCACATTTAGGCCTTTGCTAAAGTAATTTCTTTCCCTAGTGAAACTATCACATGGGAAGGATAGTCTAGTGGTTGAGAGACTATTATGGGACTTGGGAGACATCCTGCTGCAGATTTTCCAGTTTGATTGTGGGCTAATCGCTCAGCCTGTGGTCCTGTGACAATTCAAACCAATGGAGATTGGTATTGCTTTAACTGCTTTTCTCCTGTCTGCTGACCATGTCTGATCCCAGGTTGAGCCAACGTTGAGTCCCTTATTCGTGTGATTTGTTTGTAGTCAGAAGAAGCTCCCTGGAAGTGATAGGGCTGTATGACTCTAGTGAAGGGATTTAGTCATTATAATTTAAATTACTTTTGTGAAACTAACACAAAAACCGATAGGAAATGCCCACAATACTGTGGAATGCCACACAAGCAGGCTTATGGTGTACTGGAGTTTTTTGGGGTGTTGGGTTTGGGGTTTTTTTCTCCTTATGAGAAGAACCTTATCCTGAATGTCACTGTCCCGAGGAATTCTGATAGGATTGGAAATACAGTGGCCTGTCTTAAGGACAAAACAGAAGGAAGATGCTCAAATACTAAATCGGTTTTAGATTTGTAACTCCTACGTTGGCCTGATCCACTTAATTCTGTGGAAATTATTGCATTGTTGTAGTTCTGTGGAAAAAAAAATGTGTAAAATATTGAAAACTGTATATTCTTATTAATAGTCTGACAAACTCTTGGTTCAGTAATATTTCCAAAAAATCTGTTTAGAGCTTCATAGTAAAATTCAACAGGGAAGTCTGATGCTTTTATCTCTTACATTACAAGTGGTCATCAGTGACCACTTTAATAATTAAAAATCCATCTTGGTTCGCCTAAATTTTAGGCAGCTGAAGTTTATATTTATTGATATATATTTTGTTACTTTACTATTTTTCTTCAAGTAATCAGAGAATTTTAGTAATATAGCTCTTCATACTTTTCCTCAGTGTTGCTTACTAGCTTTTTCTTTTCTTTCCAGTAAGTTAAGAATCAATATTGATATTACAGTTGCCATGAGATGTCAATGTAAGTATTCCATCAGTGAAAGTTTTGAAACACTTTAAAGGCTCATGAGAATATGCATTTGCTTGCAGTATAGTTGGATATTGTTAAAGTGTTCTCACAGTAAGATTTCTTCTGTTCTTGATGGTATGTAGTGATCTTGATGGCATGTGACTCACTGAAAGAATTGGTAGATGTGAAGAGGAGTATTTATGCCATTTCATTTGCATCTCGCAGAATTTGCTTTGTCTGTCAGCAAAAAAACCCCCAAAAACAAACATATCTTGCTCCACTCTCTGTCTAGCTGCAGTTTTCTAAAAGCTCATTGTGAGACACAACTCAGCAGCAGGAATTTATCACAACTTTTATTTATTCATGAACTTGGCAAATATTAACCTGGGCTATTGTTTAACAGCACTGAAACCATCAGGTAATTCCATGCTCCTAATGAACATATGGATGCCTTCACATTTGAAGGCGTTGATTACTATTCTTTTGATGTAATGTAGGTAATAAACCGTTATTTGTGTGGACTGCTTTTGATTGTCCTGAGCTGAGGATGAGAGAGAATAGTACTTCTACCAGGAATGCAAGCAAATCTTCAAGACTCACTTTTGGCTAGGTTAAACCTTGCATTAATTGTATGGTACATCAGAACCATACAGTTCGTGTTTGTCTCACAAGTATTAGTTCAAAAGTAATCCCCTCTTACTCTTAAAATTAATTTTAATATTTTTCAATTATTTTCCAGTTAGAATAAAAAAAGGAAAATAATTATTTGTTTTTAATTTTGTTTTTAAAATTTGAGAAAGAAACAAAACTTTATGCTCTGCTTTGACTCGTCTTGGTTTGGATTCAGTGCTTACCAAACACGGAAAAATACTTACGCATAGCAGTTCCTAGAAGGCTTGTTTGTGTGCTTCATACAACATCTCTGAAGGTGTTGCATCATTGAGAAAATACTGCAAATTGGAAAAGTTTGTTTCTGGTCACTGTGCATCTGCTGATGATAATCTGATATGATAGGTTGAAAATTAGGATTGTGTGTTTTCCCCCTACCTCTTGGTAATTTGCTTCTTGCCAGATTTGTTTTTCTTTTGGTTTGAACTTTGTTAGCAAGGATTTACCTATGTACTGTGAAACTTTTATTTCGACTTGAACTTTTTTTTGTTGTTTAAGATCATCTAGGACTCCTAATGTTTTTCTCCCTGTTTAAAATAGATGTGGGGGCTGATGTTCTGGATTTAGCAGAAACAATGGTCTCCTCTGCAGATGGACTAATCTATGAACCAGTAAGTTGATTCTTAGCTTTTTATTTAAAAAGGGAATTGCTCTTCATTTGATGTGAAACACTGGACTGGCTTGTTTGCTTGTATTTTTTTTTCCCACAATTGTGCTGCACAGAATCTCCCCAAATACTGTGTGATCCTTGAGTGAGGTTTGCAGTGCGTATCCCAGGAACCTGCTAAGGAAAAAGGCTCACATTGGGATTTCTGCGTGTTCACTCTCTGCAAATACAGCAGATTTGAATACAGCAGACTCCCAGATCAGTGCTTCTTAACAAGCTAGGGAATTCTACAGCTATTTTTACACGTGCAAATTCTAGGGATAAATGCTAACAGTATTTAATATGGAAGGAAAACTATCAGAGTTCTCAAAAAGAGAATTGATGTAGCTATTTTTTTAATGAGATTCTAAAAAGGAATACAAAGGCACCATGATATCCTTATAATATGGAATGGCATTAAAGATTGTAAATTGGGTTAGTATCCTTTTAAGTTCTGTATTGTGAACTGAAGGCTCTGTGTTCTTAAAGTGGTTTTGGTTGCATAATACAATAAACTTTGAAGTAATTATGCTGTGTGAAAGTAATTTGTCTTTCACAGAGAACCTATTAGAGAGCATAACTTCCTGCTGTAATTACTCTCTAGTAACTGAACCGTATTTCAAATTACAACAGTTTTGTTCACATTTCTACTTTTGTGTGTGAACAGGCAGAGATGTCTGAATGGAAAGATGCACTTGGGAAGGGGAAGGAGCTTGTTTTCATTTGTTCTTCTTGGAACGTTTCCTCTTTTTGTCTGGGCAATCATCTGTGTGCTGCTGTAGCTGCTGCATGCTAGTGGTGGCCTCAGTGTTTATAACCTTAGAAAAAGGAAATTTCCTGTACTTGGTCTGTTTTGTCCATAGCTTTGTGTAGGTTTGAACGTTAATTGCAATTGAATTTACTTTCTGGTGTACATCAGTGTTAACAACACATAGATTTGAATTTGGTGCACAAATGTTGCTGTGATTCTTGTGCTGATTGAAGTATAGCAGGTCCTGTAGCTTATCTTAAAGAGGCGCTCAAAGCGGGATGACCCTAGAAATAAACAGTCCACACTTGGACCCTACCCTTCCAAAGATCGCTCCTCTGCTTGTTTCATTGCTGTTTACATCAAAACCATGCTTGTCAGTTATACCACTTAGAATTAAACTGCCACTCACTGCTTCTTCTAGCCCATTTTAGTCAAAGGTTAGAGGGACAAAGGCTGCTGATTCAAGTTACAAGAGCTTTAGGAAAAGATGCTGAAGTTATAAATGCAAACAAGTGAACATGAGGGGGGGGGGAGAGGGAGAGGGAGGGGACAGACATTTCCATACTTGAACACTGAATGTATGAAAGTGCAAAGTCCTTTCATAAACTCCAGTATGTGGTGCCAGATGTGAAATAAATTGTAACTCACCAGCCTTCCCACAGCCCAGTTCTCTTCTGGATTTCATGAATGGCACTTCAGTGCTTCCTGCGTGTTTTATTAGATGTGGTTTTTTTGGTTTTTTTCAGGTAGTATTTGATCTCAGCCCACAACAAAAAGAATGGCAGAGGTAAAGCGCTGAAATGCATGCTTATGGTTTGTATTATCTGTACTGGAAGTGACTTTGGGGTATACTAGAGTCACATGACAGAACTGTGTCTTGGGTCTGATAGCCCCTGCTTTTAATTTAAGAGTGCAAACCTGTGAAAAGATATTCATTTACTTTGCTTTTCTCATGATTTGAGATCTCTGTTATAGAAAAAATTGGCTTTGGACTTGTGGCATTGAGTCCTGCAGTTGCAAGCTGAGTTGTATGGACTCACTCAAATAAGATTCCAAACAAACGCTTGTTTTAATTATGGGTTCAGATGAGTAACATAGGTAGCTTAATATCTGAATGTAATAAATAGTAACAAATCGACACATTCTTGCTAAAGCAACTGAGTTTGAGTCTTTCATATATCTGAATTCACACACACTGTGTATCATTTAAGCTGGAATAGCTTGATTATGTGTGTGAGGACTATACTGACAGTCTGGGAGTCTGGCTGATTTTGCTGTTTGGGTAAACACTGCTGTGCACATCAGAGCTCTAAGCTCTGTATAAAATACCATTCTTAAAGTAACACTTTAATGCTGACGTGAACCTTGCTAACTTCTCAATTTATAATCTGCAACTGAAACTGATAATTAATTGTGAAGTTATTTTTTGTTTTACTGTTGCATGCTTTCATACTTGTTTGTGTAATCTTTAGGATGCTGCAGCTAATTCAGAGTAGGCTGCAGGAGGAACACTCTCTTCAAGATGTGATATTCAAAAGTGCTTTTAAAAGTGCTTCTACAGCACTACCGCCGCGGTAAGAAAAGTCGTGGTGTTGTGTTGTCATTCCCCTCTCCCCTCACCCTATTTAGTTAGACTGACGTTTTATTGTGATTATGATTTATTTTTTTTTCCCCAGAAGATTGTAAGAAAATAGGACCTTACTGCTTTTTATTTGTGTTGTAAAATAATATGCCTGATACTTGCTGTGGAGAGCTGTTGTTTTATGGAAACCTGTGAGATTTCCATCCTGGAGAAGGTTTTATGTGTGTATTTATGTATTCAGATTTGGAAATATGTTCTGGGTTGTGTTCATCCCAACAAGTGTGGGAAGAGGAAGGTTTCATAAAGACTAAATTTTGAAAACTGTTCTTGCTATGTTGTTGGTAACGTCACTAATACATTTTGTTCTGTCCATTGTAGCATCAGGAATTTACCAACAAGCCATTTTTGGTAGAAGTTATTGAAAAAATAAAATGATCTGCAGAGCAGCAAGATACACTTACGGTCTTAGGTTTTCTGTCCACCTGTTCAGATATTGTCAGTTAGCTTTGTAGGCAGATCCCTTAATATAAGTATGAATGAAAGCTTACTGGTTTCATCAGACTGACTTTATTAGTTTTCCTCCCTTCCACCATCCCTGCTGTAACTCCAGAAGAATACGGTAAGGAGGGATAGATGGTAATGCTGTATCTTTATGCTAGGAAAAAGAAATCTAACTGTACTGCTGTTATTTATGTTAGTGAATATTCTCAAGTACTTTTTATGTTGTTTTTGTTTAAACAGGGAAGATAATTCATTACAGTCTCCAGATGCATGCAGAATTCATGGTCATCTCTATGTCAATAAAGTGGCAGGGAACTTTCACATAACTGTGGGCAAGTATGTTCTGTTCAATTCCTGAAAATAAAAAAAAAGAATTTACTTCTACATCATATATAGTGTATGCATGTATGTGTGTGTGTATACTTTTACACTTTTGAGCCAATGACTACTTTATTAATCTTCCCGTACACATGCTTGGTATTATTTTCCATGTGGTATTTTTTCTTGCGCAGTTAAAAAACAAATTTCCTCATAAGTTACTAAAACAATGCAGTGCAGTGCCCTGGTGCATGCAGTTTAGTGATTATGAATTACAGTGTCTTACAGAATAAAAACTATTGAAAATGGGTCCTCTGTAAGCGTATCGTGTAGTGGGCTGCTTGTACTTGCCTTCATTCTTTGGGTCTGTTCAAACTTCCCCTTTCTATTAGTACACAGTTTGCTAATACTGGTGAAGTGTAATGAACTTGTGTTCACTTTAATCTGTGCTCTCCAGCCCTGCTGTCCTCATTTGTCTTCCTGCCACCTCTGTCACCAGAGATCTTGGCATGCAGTCTGTACTCGCTAATTTACCCACATGTAATTCCAGCTGCTGTTTTGTGTGGGCATTTCTCCAAATGTCACTTCTGTCTGGTCTTGTACCACCTCTCTGATTTATTTGCCCCTAGATGCCCAACTTCTTAAGCACTTTTCAGAGCTGATCATTTCAGCCTTTCATCTATACTGCCATCACTTCCCTCATCTTGTTTCTAGTTCTGCAACCTTGAATAATCTTTTTCTTTCCTTTGCTTCCTTTTGCTCATCATTACATCTGTATTTCTGCTAAGTTCTTTCTCTTCTTGTAGGGTTTTTTTAATGGCTTTTCTCACTGGCTGCCCTTTTACCTTATTGCCTGGTTATTTACTGTAGTCCTATCTTGACTGATCTCATTGTGTTTCTCCACCTTCTGTTTGTCCGAAACCTACCTGTGTTTGGCAAAGATTTAACTTAAGCCAAGTGGGGAAAGTTTACTGTATTACTGGCTGGACTGGTAGGGATGGAGTGTGGCTGAGAGACTCTCTTACTTTCCAGACAGAGTTGCACTTCTTTTCCCCCTCTTCGCGCTGTTACCAGCATCTGCATTGTATTTTCTTTGCAGGTCTACAAACAGGTGCCCAGACCTGAAGTTAACTTGCTTAGTGAGGGAGCAAATACAGAGTGTAGTTAATTACCTGTCATAGAACAAGTACAGAAATGTTTTCATTAGTCGCTTGAGCAGCTCTGCGGCTTTTCATGTGGTAGGCCTTGGTGGCTCTTCTAAGGAGGCTGGTGCTTGATGTGTGTTTGACAGTTCTAAAATTGCAGGATCCTAATTTTGTGTAAGGTGGTTCTCATGAGCCTGGTGTTCCTGTACCTTGTCATTCAGGCTGTTTCTACTCAGTGGTAATAAAAATGTCGTATTTTTTTAATACAGATACACACAATGTGTGTATATATGTTTGTAAAGTATATATTTTATATATATATAGTTAAACATATATGTGCATACAGATAACACACATTTTTATATATGTATTTATTGAAATAGAGGGAGAGAGTTAATTCTTCTGCATAATTCTGTTTAGAAAAACAGTGTCTATTGTGTAGATTCATTGAACAATTTTTTTTATAAAATATATCCTGCTTTCTTTAGGGCAATACCACACCCTCGAGGCCATGCACACTTGGCAGCCCTTGTAAGCCACGAATGTGAGTTCTCTCTATCCTCTCCATATGAATGAGTATCATTTTGTTCCAACTGCTGGCTCCTGACTCATACGTTAATGTGGGTTGCTGTTGTAAAGGTGTTCTAGCTGGGCAATTGCATTGTGGAAGAAAGTGAAGAATATGCTTTGCAATGTTACGACTCAGTAGTGAATTACTTTCATGTGTTTAACACTATTGGTGTTATCTTCAGGTTGCTTCTACAGTAATGATAACACAGGAATTGCGGATGTACTTTATTGTAGCAGAGATACCGTATGAAATTCCTGTATTTCAGTCCAAGCAGCCTATTTCTTGCAAAGTCTGTTTTTATGAGGTTAAAAATTTCTGACCTTTGTCCTTAGAATCTTTATATTTAGGTTATGAGTCTAGATACTAAATGTGAGTTTCTGCCGTACTTAACATGAGGCAAGGGTGACTTACGGTGAACAATGAACTTGGTGTTTGTTAAGCCTTCGAATGGCTGCCCATGAGTTTATGTTAACACAAACGTGTAATAATACAGAGCTTAAATTCTTTTGCAAAATCAGGCAGTGTAGGAACTTGGTAGTTGCCTTATTCTTCCTCTGTACATTTCATTTGTAAAATTTTTGTCTTTTTAATACCATTACATACAAGAACCTGAACTGTAGAATAACTTCTCTATTTGGCCAACTAGAAATTTCCTATCATAAAGTTTTAATTCTCTTCAGCTCCAGGGTTGATTCAGATAAAGTTATAATTTGTTTTAGAAGTTAGTTTCTAGAGAAATTGAATTTCTTTGTTAAATATTTTGGATCTGAGTTGTTTGAAACGTGCATGTGATGTATTGATATAGTCATAGGCACAAATCCAATGAAATGTGCACTAGTGTTTGAAATACTTGTAACTAATGTGTTTCCCAGTGTGAGAAATGGATGCATCTTTTTCTCTGAGAAAAAGTGTATACTTTATGGTTTAAAAATGTTGTTTCATTCCTCTTTATTGTCTTTCAGCCTATAACTTCTCTCACAGAATAGATCATTTGTCATTTGGAGAGCTTATTCCAGGAATTATTAATCCTTTGGATGGGACAGAAAAAATAGCATCAGATCGTAAGTGTTTAAAAAAGCATCTTGTTTTCTATATTTTTCCAATAAGTACATTTAAAATATTATCATGTTTCATGAATGTTGTGGTTTGCAAATAGCATGTCCTGCTGAATTTTGTAGCAAGCAATCCACTGTTATCTACATGGCTTCTTAAATGGGTTATTTCTTTTCAATATCAGTATCGCTGTACTTTGCTGTTTCACTGAAGTTGATTTGGAGTTTCTTCTTGTTATGTTGGAGTCACAGTATGTCTGAACAAATTGCGAAGAATTCTGCAGCAGTGTGCTACAGTGAAGATTCATGGATCTTATTGTTGTTGTAATGGGGAAAAATAAGTCTGATTTGGTTTAAAAAAGGTGGCATCAGGAGTCTTCGATTCTGTTCCTGTGTTTGGTTTGTCACTTCCATGGTGTATTTTGTGAGGCTGCTAAAGGGTTTAATGTGTCCCTTTTTTTTCTCATGTATAAACAAAGGAGCTTACGGAGCTACCTGCGCCTCATCCTCTGACTTGCATTCCTCATGAGAGTGATCCCCAGAACCTTCTAAAGCTGCTGTTACCTCAAAGTCAAGTCAGTTCATTGGCTGTTCCAGCCAGAATGGTTTAGGGGAGTTGAAACAAATTGCCTCAGCCTATCTGTGTTTGGTTTCTCAGGGAATTGCACAAAGACAGAGCAATTATAAATGCATAAGCATACTGATTGCTTTAGAGGAATTCTCTAGAAGTCTGTCTAATCAAGAGAAAAACCGTAACCAGTTTAGAAGGGCTTCCAGCACTGTACAGGCAGTTCAATGGTCAAAATCTACTCAAACCACTGTCAAGATGTATGTATCTTGACTGTGTGAAACTTGTTCAGTTGTAGTGCCTGGAAAACACTACCTACGTGTTTCATTTGAAGCTTTGAGTGGCCTGACCTTAATGAATCTTTTCATTACATGGGTAGAATGTAGATATCTCTGAGTACAAATACGACATAGGCCTTGCCTGTGCAAACTAATTGTGTTCTTGCACATGCTGCTGAAGTGGTCTTTGCAGCGCTGGGACTCCTTGAAGAATGTGCCTAATGTAAATGGCTTAGCTGATTAACTATTTTAAATATTATTTGTTTGATTTATTTATGAATGCCTCGGATAGATAGTCTTTTTCTGTGTGCTTAATTCAACAGTGAGATTTGTTTTCTTCTAGACAACCAGATGTTCCAGTATTTTATCACAGTTGTGCCAACCAAACTCCACACATATAAAATCTCAGCAGAAACTCATCAATTTTCAGTGACAGAAAGGGTAAGTAGAAGTAAGAGAAAACAATGCAGAGAAAAATCTAACGGTGTAGTTCTTAACAAAAGCTCAAATGTGAAAAAGACTTAGTTGTACCGTGGTTTTGAAAACTCCTGTAGCATGAAGAGAGTCTTGGTAGAATGTTCCAGTGAACTAGATTTATCTGTAAATAATGTAATGCTGATGCTAAAATATATATGCTTAGTGGCACCTGCTAACTTCTTGTATTAGTGTTTTGCATCTGTAGATCTGGAGTCTGATACTAGAATTAATGATTTATACCCAGTCATTTCCACTTCACTGAATGCTAATAGTGGTGATGGTGGTGAAATCCTGTAAGTTTTAGGTCTGTAATCTTGTGTGTAGCTTTACAAATACTGAATCCACCTTTAGCTTTTTATCCACGTGGGAAGCAAACCAAAAAACACAGCTCGCTTGCGCGTCATGAGCTTGGTTGAGGAGTGTTAGGAATGGAAACCAAGGGAGTTTGTATGAAAAACTAAGCACACAGAAAGCATCTCTGTCTCTTGGCTGTCTTGTTTAGCCTTTGTTGAACCACCAACTTTAATTGTCCTCCAGACTAGAGAGTTTCGACTTCTGGACTTGAAGAGGCTTTTAATTCTGAATCCATAAAGAAAGTAGTTATTGCAGCACAGTACATGGGCAAATCATAAGGTATTAATTTTAAAGACTGCTGTAAATAAGGAAAAGGCCTTATGTGCACCAGTTACATGTCTCAGTTCCAGACACTGAAATCCAGTTTGAACTTTTATTCAAAAGCCAAAGAAAAAAATCTTTGTGAAAAGCTTAATGAAAAATGACAGATAAAGCATGAGGTAAGAAGGATGCCTTGGGTTGAAAGGAAATTCAGAGATTAGAATGACAGTTCACTGTAGCACAGTTTGTGGTGTTCTCCAAGGGAGAAGAATATTTCCTCACAGTTCTATGCTGTGCTTCTGAAAAATGCGTATCTAAGGGAAGCAGGGTAGAGGTGATGTCTTGGTGTTCAGCAGGGGACATGCAGACTGCTGAAGAGAAAGGTTTGCTCTAAAATTCAGGAAAGCTGGAGTAAAGAGAGGAATCAAGAGGAATTTCATAATGCAATGCACTTCCATCTCCTGCTGGCCTAGCAGTCTGCTTCGTGTGAGAAGAATACAGTCTCTGCAACAACTAAGGCACTCCTTAAACTTCTGGACATCAATCAACTGCCTGTCTTACTCCTTATTGCATTTTTTTCATCTTGCATTATTTTTTCCCTGTAAAGGCGGTTTCTGTTGATTAACTGCTGTCTTAGTTAGCCCTTCAATTTTTTTTGTTTGGGATGTATTTTTTTTTAATGAAAGTTGCAACAGTCTCAGGTTGGTTAGGAGAAAAGCTTGTGAATAGTGGAGGTGAAGTGGCATTCCATACTTGCTTGCTCTTGCTGTCTCAGTAGTTATCTTTGTTACCTGTAAAGCTTGTTTGTGCTTACCTTTGTAAACCAAATACCCCTAACAGATGAGCTGGAAAGAGACTATTAAGAACAGTTACTCACTGAACAATGTAGTGCATTTAATTCATAAGAGTGGGCACATGCAGACTGGAAAAGGGTGGTCAGCTAGCCATGGCTAAAACTTGAATACCATGTGGTTTGATTGCTGGTGGTAAACAGGCTGGGAAGCAGAGTTGAAAAGGTGCAGACAGAATCATCTCCTGCTGTTGTTGATGTTTGAGATACTGTGTTCATCTACATTATAAAGATTTAATTCTAGCAAGGCTTCACTGATATCTGAGATACCTGCTGCAGTGGTAGTTATTTTTAGCTGGTTTTAGCAACCAACAATTAAATCTTCTTCAGCAGTAGAAGCTAAAGCAGACCAAAATGGTTTGCAGAAAAAGAATTATGCATCTTTTGAGGGTGGAGTTTTGGGTGTTCTCTTTAATTTTGCGTTCTTTTTTTTCACCATTTGACCTCAAAAGGCCAGTAAGTCTTAGGGAAATAATAGAAGAAAAACAAAGAAAAAAATGGGGTTTTTTTGTCCTGTTTAACTACCTCTTCTTCTTAGTATGCTTGATCATCCATCCTCTAATGCTGAATGTTATGTTCTTGAAATATAGAAAGCAATTTGTATTGGTTTGTTTGGGGTTTTTTTGGGGGGGTTGGTTCTTATTTTTTTTAACCATTGCAAAGTTTCTGTGATCTGTTACCATAACTGATATATTATTTTGGCATCCTTTTTGCCCTGGTTTGGTAGCAAAAGAAACAATATGGTTTATGTCAGTGTTAGCTGACTGGAGAAGTTGCCTAGTCTGTTTTTCAAAGTGGTCTTTGCTTTTTATTGGTATTCTGCCTTGTTTTTGAGCACAGACTGTTAAATCTGTGAGTGTAACGGAGCTGTAATATATTGCTTTTCTGTCCAGTGTTGCTTGCCTGACTTCTCTACTCTTAATAGCCCAGACATAGCTGAGTTTGTCTTCAGTCAATTACATTCTTTTCTGCTGCCCTTGTGTATTTTCAGCTACACTTACCTGGCAGTGCATTTATCAACACCTTTCACTAACAACAAAATGATAGTGAACTTTGAAAGAAACTAAAGATAGTGTTGAGATTTTTTTTCTCCTGAAACCTTTTTTTAAAAAAGTAGAGATCTATAGCAGCCACACTCTCCTCTTTGGGGCCTTTTGATTTAAGAATGTAGGCAAATATGAAGAAACTGTAGAAGTTCTTGTAGTAGGACTGAGGTGTCTGATCTGTTTGGAGTAGACATAGCGAGTTAGTTGTTATTTTTATCGAGGTGTATTTCTTGCTATTATCTGAAATGACCTGACAGACCAAATACTTGAGAATAAACTTGTAACTGGTATTCAGTATTCAGACCCCAGAAGCTTAAATTTTGATCTTTTTAATTTTTGGGTTTTTTTTCATCAAAGTAATGGATTATGGCATATGTGGAAGTATGTACTGAGGGAAAAAAATGGTGTTAGAATCTAATTTAACTTAATCTTCCAAATTTCCATTACGGTATACTCTAGTTTAGAGTCTTCCCTGATACTTTTAAGAACCAGCAATCTGTGGCATGTAAATCTAGAGATATGCTCCAAAGGAGGAGGATGAAGCCTAATGAGTCTTAGATGCAGTATGTAGATTTATATACACCCTCTGGGAAAACTGCCATCGCTAAGGCTTGTTCAGCAGCTTAAATGTCTCCTCAAGGTCTCATCCTGATCTAAGTGATTAATAGTAGTGCATAAAATAGGAAGAGTTGGGGCACTATATTATAGCTGCACACTCACTTGAGTTCACAGGCTAGACCAGGACTGTGCTACTTATCCTCATAGGTGTTAAAAACAACCTAGTTATAAATGTTCTTGTTTGAAGGACCATGTAAGCAAATCTTCAGAGGATGATACCAGAGCACGTTAGTGAACATTGATATGCAGCACAGAAGACCAATAGCCAGGGAAACAAGTTGTTATTTAATGATGTTTGACTTTTAGAAGGTATGGGGTGAAATTATCTCAATGTTCCCTGGTCATCTGTTGATTAAGTAGCTCTTTGTCATCACATCTGGTAAGATTGTTTTCCATGTGATTAATAAGAAGTGTCTAACTTTTGTTTCTCTCTCTTCTTTTAGGAAAGAATAATTAATCATGCAGCTGGCAGCCATGGGGTGTCAGGAATATTCATGAAATATGACATCAGTTCACTTATGGTGACAGTGACAGAAGAACACATGCCTCTTTGGCAGTTCTTAGTGAGGCTCTGTGGTATTATTGGAGGAATTTTTTCAACTACAGGTAACTATTAGTTCTTTTCGTCTTAAGTCCTATTAGAATTTTTTTTTGGCCATGGTGATTGTGCTATGGATAAATTACAGGCGAGTCCTGAACCTCTAGTGGGTTTAAGACTAAGTGCTCAAATGTGCAATGAAAGCTACTCATTTTTGGTGTCGGAGTATGCCTTTTTTGCTGTTCTGAGGGCCTGTTGTTTCCTTTTTTGGTAACTATAGCATAGTTTATTTACTTCTGAAAGAGCAAGGAGATACCTATAGAATCACAAATGGTTTGAGTTGGGAGGGACCTTAAAGATCATCTAGTTCCAACCCCCCTGCCATAGGCAGGGACACCTCCCACTAGACCAGGTTGCTCAAAGCCCCATCCAACCTGGCCTTGAACACTGCCAGGGAGAGGACAGCCACAGCTTCTCTGGGCAACCTGTGCCAGTGTCTCACCACCCTCACAGGAAAGAATTTCTTCCTAATATCCAGTCTAAATCTCCCCTCTTTCAGTTTGAACCCATTTCCCCTTGTCCTATCACTCCATGCCCTTGTAAAAAGTCCCTCTGCAGCTTTCCTGTAGCCCCTTCAGGTACTGGAAGGCTGCTCCAAGGTCTCCCTGAAGCCTTGTCTTCTCCAGGCTGAACAACCCCAACTCTCTCAGCCTGTCTTCATAGGAGAGGTGCTCCAGCCCCCTGATCATCTTTGTGGCCCTCCTCTGGACTCACTCTAACGTTTGCTTGGTTAGCTTTGGTTTTGCTTTTATTGATGCTTTTCAGAATGTTGGAATTCCCCCTGACCTTGATGTTTCCTTTTTTATGTTAATTTCTCAGCGTTTTACATACTGGTTTACTGCTCTGTATCCTGTTTTGTTGTAATACCTCTGTAGGTACTAGTCTTACTATTTGTGACAACTTAAATCTGGTATGACATTGCAGGAATTTTACATGGCTTTGGAAGATTTGTAGCAGAAGTTATTTTTTGCCGTTTCAGACTGAACTCTTACAGATCCACATCGGTAAGAAAAACTTTAAGTATCAAATAAGTGATAAAACTACCTGAGAATGGGTGATGAGGACAACTTTGGGACTCAGTCCCAGCAAATTTTAAGATGCTTGCAATTAACTCTGCCATTGGCATACATACAAGTAGAGATTCAACAGTTTTTAAAAATAGTTGCCAAACTTAACATGTAAGGAAAGAAGCAAGGTGTTTTCTAAGAAGCTGAATTAATGAAACTGAGTTGCTTCGAGATTTCTCTGCTACATTGCCTCCATTGTCCCTACTATGTTCTTTTTATTTTCCTATTGCTGCAATAATTGCATGTTTTCCCAGGCCTCATCAGTGTCCCTCACATATTCTCCCTCCGCTTGGCCTGCTGACTGAAGAAGAGGCACTGTGTGCTGCAGGGGGGCAGTGTTACTGATTAGCCTGCAGGCTACTGCAAAGCAGTATGAAAGAGCTGAGCAGTCTTTACCTTTCCCTTCATTAGTCATCAGTAGGGTTACTCCTCTAGCAGCTACTTTATTTTATTTTACTTGTATTTTTTGCATTTAAGCCTGTAGGTAGCCCGTAAGACTTCTGCTTTTCAAATTTGGTTGAAGTTGGCCAGCTGGCAAGGTTATGGGACTGGGGAGAGAGGAGGGAAGGCAAGCAGATTTGCATAATTTTTGTTTGAGAGACCAGGCAAAAGGCATACGAGAAATGCCCAGGAATAAAGAAGTATGTGTTTTGAGAGAGGGAGGGAGATTCTCGTTCTGGACAAGCCTTTAGTAACACTTTGTTTTTGTTTGACTAGGTCCCACTTCCTGACGGCCACGCAAGCAACCACTTACCTCTAATTACAGACAATAGTACGCATTAGCCTCAAGAAAATTTTCTTTCTTCCTGCCTGATACAGAAGACACTTTTTTTATAATAAAGAAAACGTTGTGCAATATGCTGAGACAGTGCTGACGGGCAGCAAAAAATGAAGCCTTTCCAAAAAAAACCCCAACAAAACAATTTGTGTAACTTTGTCTTTCTGTGTGCACGTGGAGTCATTGGAGGTTGTGAGACCAGTGAGGTGGACCATCTTCTGGAGATTAAAGGAGCATTGCTGCCAATACAATATTCATGGTTGAGCTGAATGTCTTTGTGATGACTGCCAGCGATCACTGAAGTATCTTGGTGGTCTCGGTTCTGTGCCTGGGAAGACTGGCAGACTCCGAGGGGAAAAGAGTACAAGTGGGATGTGTGGAAGGGCCGGGTGGCAAGCGAAGAGGGACAGTGATAGAGCTAGGGTTCCTTTTAGGTGTGCAAACTGGGATTTGGGTTTTCTTGTCCTTTTGTAATGGTGGAGCGGGGGACTAAGATGCAGTTCCCACAGGTGAGGAAGGATCCTAGAAAATCCTGAAGAAGAGGGAGATGAGAGAGAACTCAGTGAGTGAGGGGGAGCCCAAGCCATAATGTTGCTTGTAGCCACTGCCTTTCTGTAGTCCCACCATTCCCCTTAGTGGAAGAAATGTAATGCAGAGCAGAGGAGCTCCTCTGTGTTTTTCACACAGCTGCTTTACCAGCAGTGAGAGTATCACTTCTGGTGTTGATGTGAAAGTGACCAAGGACTCTGAGAATGGGCTCCAATGTGCAGTTTTTTAACTTGGAATAAGAAGCCTTTTAAATAAAGCATTTGACTGCAGTTTGGATAGAAGTCAAGACTCCCTGGCAAAACATCAGGAAACCTTCGTATACCTCTTTCGTGGTAAAGGAATTGCTTTGATGCAACCTTTGTTGTACCCCTGCTGCTAGTATATAAGCCATGGTATGTAAATCCTGGAGATGGGGAGGAAAAAGAGCAAGAAGTTACCTTGCTTTGGTTTCAGCTAAGTACTGCAGAAATGTGGAATTCGGGGCAGGTGGGAGGTCTGCTAGCCCAGGCAGGGAGTGGTGGAGTTGGTCTCCAGGTGGTAGGTGACTTCAAGGAATCTGAATTATTTTGCTGCAGACAGATGAGGAGAAGCAATCTGCAGAACTAATCCTTATTGTTCATGAAGGTTTTTGTAAAATAAACGAAGAGAGCAATATCAGTTTTATATTGTAAATATGCTACTGAGAATGAATGTTATTGATGCAGATAGTGCTTTGAGAAATGAAACATCCTCTTACTGCTGAGCTACTGGCATATACTGGTGGTTCAACAGTTGCTCCACCAGGGTAAAAAATTAATAATATGATTCCTTTTTAGCAAAACTGTTTTAATAATGTATTGGAAGATGATGCTGACCCTGGCCTTACTCACCATGGAATGAATATTATAGTTGAGAGGACTAACTATTGAAAATAAAAATCTCTGTGGCTTTGTCAGATTTTTGCTGACTTCTGTTCATGTACGTTACAGGACATGTGGGTCTTGGTGATGAGCACAGTGTAAATAATACAGCTGATCTGCGATGTAAAGCAAAGGGCTTCCTAAACTGAGAAATTATACAAAATATTAAATAAAATGTGGGAAATGAGAGAGACCTTTATTCAGTTTGGCTGATGAGAAAGAAGGAAATTCAAGGGAGCCAGGTCCTTGGGGCTGACAGCCAGGGTTGGGGTGTACTCTTGCGGGTTTTTTTAACACCAATTAAAACTCCAGCAACTTGAGAAACTCTTCTTGGTGAGCAAGAAAATCAAAAGTTGTAAGGTTTTGGTTCCCATTTCTCTCTCGCATTTTCCTCTGAGGTTCTCCACTTCTGCTCAGACTGCTTTGGGCTTTGTTGTGACACTTGTTTCTTCTATGGCTAGAACAGACTGTACTGGTGGGAGAGACTGATCTCAGTTGACTTTCTGTACCAGAACTTCAGTGTTATTTTCTATTCTCACGTAAAAGCTGAGTGGCTTGGTGTGTCTTAAATCCTTGTGTGGCGTATTCGTGGTGTTCTATCTAAAAAGTAAAAAGTGAGTATAGTATGGAAAAATGAAAGGAATGCGTGTCCCAGGGGAAATGGAAACCCTGATGTTGATGTGAAGTATGTTTTCTGAAAGGAGATTGGTAGATGAAAAACCGTTTTCTAGATCTGGAAAGATGGTCAAAATTACATATTTTTATCTCAGAGTCTTACACAATGTTGGAGAGAATACAGGAAGAAATGTTTGACCTTTGTAAGGCGTGTTCATAGTGTGCCATTTGTAGGCTACTCTGGCTCCCCTGTCTGTCTGTCTGTCCGTCGCCCGCCCCCCCCCCCCCAGACCAGACTCCCTTTCTGGGCAAAAAGCCTTCCCCGCTTCTGTCTGGGTGATGTGGGGTTTGCATGCTGTGCTTTTTGCAGGGTGTGAGTTGGGTTAGCAGGAGCACGGTCACTGTGACTGCCTCCAAGACCTGGAGTGTAGTGCCTGGGCATGGCTGTCCCCTGGCTCCCTTGAGCTGCATCCCAGTGTCACAGAAAGCCAGCTCCTGTTTTTTTCTTGTGCTTATCTTTCCCATGGCTTGTGTCCAACCAGCTGTATAATGTCCATATCTCCATCCGTGGAGGGAACTTCACTGCATCCATTCTCCACAGGTATTTCTCAAATAACTCTGTTTTTAGGGTTCAAGAGGAAACGCCAAGCTGAGTTTTTAACAGCACAGAGCACCTTTGGCACTTGTCTGTGAGCCAAAATCAGACAGCATTGGCAAGAAGTAGCTGTGAAATCTGAGTTAAGATGACACACTTCACTGTGTTCCTGGGTGTATTATCAAGTAGAGAAGAAGGTGAGGATGCAGCCAGCTCTGGCACCTGCAGAGGTTCAGTGAGGGTGCCTGTTCGCTGTGCAGTACAGCAGAAGATGGGATGAGATGTTTGTGCGGGCAGGGGAGGCCATGCAGGGCAGGTCCCTGTTCTGCGGCGGAGGCTGCAAACTCGAGCTAGCAGGTACAGACTGAGGGTGTGGTACAAACCCACGGCCATGGGGCAGAATTCCTGGGGGTGGAAATCGATCATGAGCTGATATCAGGAGTAAATTAGAATAATTTATAATAATGCTCTCTTCTAGCTGAGTGATGTGCTGTGGTGGCTGGAGGTGAACAGCGTGATGGGGCAGGCCATGGAGTTGGGCTGTGACGGATCCTCCTCTGCATCGTGACTGTCTCCTTCGTGCCTGCTCCGTCTTTCTTGCCACCTTCTCTGGTGTGTGCACAGTGCCTGTTGCAGGACAGTCCATGAGAAGGGAGTGAGGTGGGTGTATGAATGGAAATATCCCTACCTCAGGCTCTTTTCATTCTTCTCTCCTGGCTTTTCTAGCAGGTGTTTGGGGCTCTCGCTGGCAGGGAGGTGAGGAATAAATGCACATGTCTCTGTAGCAGGAGGGGGGTTGGGTTAGGTGATGTAGCAGACTTTCTTTAAAAACGCAAAACAAAGCTTCTCCTCCCTCCCCTGAAATTCTCATCCCAGAAATAGGGGAGTAATTTGAAAGAAAATTCAGCTCTTTCAGAAGCACCCCGTGGAGGACCTGCACTGTGGGGGCAGTGTCCAGCCTTTCTTGGTGGCTGCCAGCTCTGCCCTGGGCCTGTCTGTGCCTCTGAGGTGCTCCATGGCAGGACCGGGAGGTGTGCTGGTGGTGTTGGCCCTGCCTGGAGCTGGGAAAGGACTCTCCCTCCTCTGCCTTACCCTGCCCAAGATCCAATTAAGCCTTTCAGGGACTGATTTGACAAACTGAGTCCTGAGCAGTTGGCGTAATTGCCTAGGAACAGTCAGAGGCAGACAAATATTTGGTACAAGTGCAGCTGTGATTAACTGTACGGACAGAACCAAGGTCATGGAAGCAGCGTTTGCCTCCTGATTCTGCTGTCTGGTTCTCTGTGAGAAGCTCCGGCACTAAGGATGTTTTGTACCTGTTACTGGCGGAGTAACATTGAAGCAGGAGGGATGTGATCACCTCGGTCACATCTCCAGTGGCACTGGTGGTACTAAAACTCCCTGCTCTCCACCTCAGAGGTAACCAAACACCCTGGTGGTACTAAAACTCCCTGCTCTCCACCTCAGAGGTAACCAAACACCAAAGCTTTTTTCTGGGATGGTGGGAGATGAGAACAGCTTGTTTGGGGATACTTGCAGAGATCTATGCCTGTTTTTAAAAGGCACCCCAGAAGGTGGGGGTGTAGGAGGATACACCTGCTATACACATTGCTTACTCAGATTTTAGTTGCAAAGTTAACTTCTTGTAAAGACACTTTTTTTTTTTCTACCAACACTCAGTTAATGCAAATCATGTCTAGTATTTGGTCTTGTTCTGGTTTAGAGAAAATATCTTTGCCTGCATATGTAGTTAACATGTAGTTAATGCTTCAAGAAGCCTTAGGGGACTCTGCCTGCTGCCTGTGGTGCCCTGGCAAAGGTTTGGTGTTGTAGGTCTGCCCACGTCTTGCCCTTGAACTCCTCACTGGAGCCCTGGTACGCATTTCAGCTGGTTTAGTTAAAAAGATACCAAGTGCTTCATCTTTTCCTTCTGCCATGCCTCAGTCTCCTTTCCAAAACATTTCGGGTTGCTACTGGCCCAGGAGCAAGAGAGCATCACCTTTCCCTGCCTTCCAGAAGAGTTTTTGGAGCTGTTCCATACACTCATTAAAGCAGAAACCTTTAAAGCTGGGTGGTGCAGTGTGCTGTCTGTGGGGGAGAGCTGGAGGCACACTCAGTGAATGCGAGCCTCTCCCTGGCTTGGACATACCCAAATTCACACAAAATCTCCTTGCCGCTTGGTTGTTTTCTATTTTTGTTCTGTGTGTATAAATGGAAAAGCTCAGGGTCCCAGGACCAGCCACTTGTGGTATGAAAAACAGAAAGCTGGACTGGGTTGAGTTCAGAAGGACCTGGTGCGGTGTGGGAGCAGGAGGTGGTGGCAAGTAGATGCCAAGCAGGCTCTGGGTGAGCAGAGCTCCTCCAGGCTGCCGTGCCTGTGTCTCTACCTGTGCAATCACAGACTGGAGGTGACACAGTGTGCTCTGCTGAGCAAGGACCCTGTGCTCCCCTGCCCATACCAAGCCCAAAAGCCATTCCCCAGTGAACCGTGTGGGTGGCCTGGAGCCATGGGCAGCCTGTGGCCACTCCCTCACCATGGGCAAAGAGAGCCAAGGGGCAGCTGTATGAACCTGGGCTGTGGGAACATGCTGTCCCTCAGCATGTGGGTCTGCAAGAGCTTCTGCTGGTGCTGGGGAGCTCCCTGCCTTTGTCCTGTGGCTTCTCCACAGCCGATGGGTCCTCAGGTGAAACCGGGATGCTGGTGTTTCTGTCTGTCAGCAGTGATGGGGCAACTGAGTAGCAACAGCTAGCTTGCTTTTTGCTCTCCAGATATCTTGGAGATGCCTGAGTGGAAGGGGAGCTGTGCTGGTCAAAGCTGACATGGCCAAAGTCCAACGGGCTTTAAACTAAAAAGCAAAGTTCATCCAGGATAAAGCCTTTGACTGGAGAAAAATAGCTAGGTGAGGTAGAGCAGAACTAAAAATGGTTCCCTGCCTGTGAGCCCTCATCTCCAAGGCCTGGATTTGGGCAAGCTGGTGTCTTTCTAACCTCCTCTGGGAAGGACTGTCTCTGTTCCTCTCTAGGGCCAAGGCCACCAGCATCCTCTCAGCAGGAGTGTTGCCCTGCACCCACCTGTGTGTGCCTCTGCCACATGCTGCTTGCAGTGTGAGTCGCACTGAGGAGTGCCACGTCTCACAGAGCTTCCCAGCCCGGGCGTACATGTGCAGGGATCTTGCAGGAATGGGGCTGCGTGGTCTGTACTGGAACCGCAGGCACTGAATATTGATTTATTTTTTTCTTTCTTTTTTGGCCCCAGCTCCAGCAATGGGGGTTTCAGACTCTACCAGCAGGACTGATTGCTCTGCACCAGCTACTTCTGAGCCCCTGCAGAGCCCAGGTGTTTGTGTCCCTTCCTGGGTTTGGCTGTAATAGTTGTAAAACCAGGGAATTCAATATTTTGTTGTTTTGTTGTTATTTTTGTTTTTTTCCTTGCAAGCTTTCCTATAATTAGAAATAACACGGTGGGAGCATGTTTTGCCATGAGATTTTCCAGTTGAGGGTGCTCAGCACATAACTACTATTTTGGAGGAGAAAAAAATGGAGGGGATGGGAGGTGAATTTTACACATGCATAATATTTGAAAATTACTGTTTACAGAAGCTTAACTACCTGGCTGGTAGTTATTAAAAGTGAGATGGACAAGCGTGGCATTTAAACTGAGCATGGCTGCCGAGCAGGGCAGGGCAGCCCAGGCTCTCTCCCCATTAGGGGCTGCTGTTGCTCTGCTCCAGCTGGGACTGTGGGATGTTTCTTTGAAGTTTAGAAATTCACTTTTCAGATGTTGAACTTCTTTGGAGTAATAGGAAACTCATTAAACCTTGCCCTGTGCACATGCGATTCAGCAGCATCTGTTGAGTTTTGCCTAAACCAGACAGTGTCAGACTAATGCAGGAGAGTTGTCACCACAGCAGCCTGCAGAGGGACGCAGAGAAGGGGACTGCAGGGGGAGTGGGTGGCTGTTGGTCCTCCATCAGCAGCACCCAGAGAGCCTGACCAGGGTGGGGAAGGGGTCAGTTCTGTTACATGGATGGCTTCCCTGCAGAGAGCAGGGCTGGGGACTGTTTGAGCCCTGGTGGCTTGTCCCAGCCTCTGGGGTGGCCTCCCTTAGTCCTTGAAGACAAACCATGGGTGCAAATGGAGCACCCTGGGGTCAGCACCAACTTAGTCAAGCCCCAGGGCATCAGCCCAACCTTGCTTTGTCCACCTGTGGACATAGGTCATCAGAGTACTAAGTTTCACAGCAGTAGTCTTCAAAATGGCAACACACATGTGAGTTTTATGTGGGTTTTCATCAGGAAATGCTTATGATAACGTAAGAAAATTGCTAGTGCATGAAACTGGCTTTCCTGTATGTTTGTGTAAGGCCTCACCCAAGCCCAGCAGGGTTCAGTGGCATCTTCCTGGCCAGTGTGTACAGACCTGGTGGTTCCCAGCCCTGATGAGGTGTAGAGGCAGGTGCTGGGCAGCAGGATGGGCTCATTTTGGAGCATGATGCACCTCCCTGGGATGAGGTGGGGCACAGATGCTGCTAGAAACAGCTCTTTTCAGCTGCCCTGTGCCTTGCCAGCCCCCAGAAACGCTATTGTACCAGGATGGGTGGCTGGACTTGATGTCCGTCAGCCCTGCACGGCCTTTACTGAGAAAAACTGAATGGGTTTTTCCTCTCCTTAGGCTGCTGCGGACTAGAGAGCAGCAGGGAGGGAGGGGACCCACACTGGGGGGCCAGGCAGCTCTAGGGATGGCCACAGAGGAGCTGACCTTCTGTCTGCCAGCAGCTTTGCCACAACAACCCAACCCACTCGCTGTTTCACCACTTGCAAACATTGCTGCTGCTCTCCCACGGGCTCACAGCTCTGTGAGCAGCTCCGCAGCTTTTTATCATGATCTCTGATGGTGTAAACCTGATGCTTCTGAACCTCAGCCTTAGCTCAGGTGGTTTAGAGTCCAAATCACAGAGCTCAGGGGGTGGCTATGGGGGTGGATGGTTCCTGCTGCTTCACAGAGAACAGATGTTTTCAAGGCAACCACTCAGACATCCCCTGGCAGTGTTCAAGGCCAGGCTGGATGGGGCTTTGAGCAACCTGGTCTAGCGGGAGGTGTCCCTGCCCATGGCAGGGGGGGTGGAACTAGATGAACCAACCCAAACTATTCTGTGTTTCTATGGCATCAAGGCAAGAAAAAGCAGAACTGAGCATCGATGAACTAAAGTGAATGTATTTGTAGTGTGAAGAGCTGGGTGCTGCCGTTGCTGCTATATGATTTTCTCTCTACAAAGTAAAGGCTTGTCCTGCTGCGCTGTGTTCTCTTGGCCAATGAGAGCTGCTGAAACTTGGAGCAGTGGAAGAGGTGGCGATGCTGGAGGTGTGTGACCCTCCGAGCTGAGTCACTGCACTCCTGTCACTGTGCTGGGCTGACCCAGGGTCTGCAGGGCAGCCCAAGGCCTCTCCTTTCCCTCTGTGACTAATTCTGGGTCGTCCTTCCCTTGAGAAAGGATTTAAAATGGGAGCTTGTCATGAAACACTTTTCCCTTTTGTAGCCTTGTGACTAAACAAGCCTGTGCAGAAAAGAGAGGGTATGAAAAGCACTCCTGACCTCGGGGTGGTCCTTAGCAGGAGCCTGGTCCCCTCTGAGAAGCCTGGGCCATAGCAGCCCCTGGCACCCCTCCCTCCACCCACACCAGCACCAGTGTGAGCCCTGGCCCCTCAGCCACAGGGCTCAGCCCCCCCTGGGTGGAAGCGGGTCAGTGAACTCCCTCCAACCACACGGAAGTTGGAAGGTTTGCTGCTCGGTGGGGAACCAAAGCCTGTGTTCATTTATGCTTCTGGGGAGCAAGGGGACAGACACAAACATCCCCTCGGGGTGTGACTGGTGCAGGTGGTGACTGCCCAGCGCTGCCCCAGTGGTCACAGCCACTGGGATGTCACCTGAGCACTGGTGTCCCCATGGCTGCTGTTTAGGTGTTTTGGGAGGGGCAGTGCAGGGCTCTGGTGGGGAAGGGGCAGCAGCTGCCTCCCAGCAGTGGGCCGAGTGACGAAGTGGGGGTGAGGTTTGCTTTTCTCTTCCCATTCCTTCACTATTGAGGAAGGCTGGGCAGTAGCCAGTCCATGCCTCAGCCCTCAAGCAGAGGCCCCAGGCTGGGCTGCCGGTGGGGCAGGCAGTGATGGCACAGGAGAAGCCAGAGCCAGCTCACTGGATGCAACCCTGAAGATCACTGCCATGAAAAGGCCCTGAGGGCAGGGCAGTGCCCTGGACAGGACATTTGCTGGGCAGATCTGCACTGCCGCCAGCCTGCTCGCCTCCGCTCCTTGGTGTCTTTCAGAAGGAAGAGCCATGAGCCCCACCGGGTGCTGCACAGTCATGGTCTCTGCCAGGTGGGTCTCGATGGCAGCACCAAAGCGGGGCGCGTGGCCCACCGCAGTGAGGAGGACACCTGGCTGGGCCGGCAGAGGACTGTGCTGTTGAACACTATCACACCACCAGCTTTTCCTTCTTTTCTTTTTTTCCTTTTCTCCCCTCCAGACTGCAAAATGGTTTCTGTGCTTCTCGTGGATCGGAGCAGGGTCAAAGCCCAACACAGCCAACAGCCCAGCCCCTCTCCCAGGCAGCACCAAGGGGTGGCACGGGAAAAACACAGCAAAAGGCAGAGAGAGAAACAGTGCAGGAAAGGAAAAACACCAGAACTGCCACAGAAGATTTTAATTTCTTCCTCTTTTTCTAGCCACATTGACTTTTCAGGTCATTGACACTAAAGGGTGGAAGTAAAACAAATAATTGCATATGCTAGAGAGATAACATCTATTTTTAAGTCTCTTCTCACTAATTAGTGACAGCCTCTGTAGGGACTGAGAACAAGGCTTAACAATCCTGGCAGGATTTGCCTGTCACTTCCCTAGGCTGCAAGAAAAGCAAAGTAACGCAGAAGAAAAGGGAAAAAAAAAAAAAGGACCTTAACTTGCTTTTACTTTCATTTTGGTTTTAGCAGAATCGTGTTAGGGTAGTTTAAAAAATGTATTGCAGTTTTTTTGTTGACCTATGGGTGTATTGTAATTTTAAATAACTATCTAAAAATAATTCCAGTTTACTACTCAGTGCAAATAAACCATGTAAAAGGCAGGTACCAGTTAGCATAAGGTCACTGCAGGGAAAAGGTTTTTCACAATTTGATCATTCTTGTAATTTTGGTACTTAATTGAACAGGACCTAGTGTAAGTACTGAGGAGTCTTACTGAGGTGTCTACAGCTACAGGCACTGCTGTCTTCACACAGTACCTGCACAGCTCTCAACTACAGTGAAGAATGTTGCCAAAGAATGTGAATGCTGAAAATGTCACTTGTGTTTTTGCTAAATTTTTGCTAAACTAGGTTTCCCTTTGCTAATATAACAATAATACATCTTGTGGGTTGGTATGTTTCCCTCTTAAAATCATGAATTTTAAAATACAAACATGCAATAAGTATGATGCTCAGGTTACATGTGATTATGCCACTCTATTTATAAACTATTGAAATTGTTGTAAAGATACCTAACAAAAAAAAATTGGAAAAGTTAGCAAAGTGATACACTGGCCAGCCAATAAATGTAATTTTTGTTTATATTTGTTCCAAGGTGTAGAAGAAGGTTTTATATAATAGAATATGCAGGTGAGTACAGTGCTGGGATGAGTTCATAATATGGTTGAAGAACTAATTCAGACAGAAAAAACAGAACAACTGCACTTTCTGAGCAGAAAATTTGGTTCGCTTAAGACAGGTAATGGGAGCTATTTTCAATTTTTTTAATGAATGACTTAAAGGCCAGAAAATAAGTGAGAAAAATAATTATTTGTATGCTTTTCTACTTGCAAGATGAATGTCATTGTCTTTTCCATATTCACTGAGCCTCATTCTTTTCCCTTACTACTTTCTCATGTCTCTGGTATCTGAATAATCCATCATAGAACAGATTATTTGTCTTGCTCACTCCAGATATATGGGCATGGTTATTAAGTGGCAGTAATGACAAATGCCCATGTTTGGGGATCAACTCACACCCAGGAGGCCTGGTTCTGTCTCCTCCATTACACCTCATTTTGCCCCGAAGTGGTACATAAAGAATTAACAGAATGATAATAAAGGACGCAAGAGGAAGTATGAGATTTCAGAGTAAGAGAAATTCCAGGATCTAACACAGAAAGTACATGAAATCAGACTGTATATCTTGCTTACAGTGGAATTAAGCAGGAACTGCTTGTAAAAGAAATAAGGTTAAAATGAATGTACAGGTGAACCAGCTCTATGCCACAGCCAGCAGCCAATAAAAAGAATGACCCTAATTAAAGTCAGTAGCACAGGAGGAGAAAGATACTTAAAAAAAAAATAAAAATCAACACCTAGTCAAGCATTCAGCTCACTGTACATTTTGACTCCTTGTCTTTAGGTCTAAACCCCAGTATCCTTTAGATGCACAGTTCTGAGGAACATGGGGTTAATTACACGTTCCAGCTTGGTGTTAAACCACAGCCAAACCATACTGCTTGTTTCCCACATGCAAACAGGCTCCTTTCTGAAGTAAGGGTCATCTTTCTGTTTCCAGGTGCTGGCTGTCATCCAAAGTCTTCAGGAAGCATTACATCTCTTACGTGATCACATCCTACTGGTTTACAACCAGCTCCACTAAAACCAGAGGGAGCATGAAGTCATGGATCATTTTCCTCTTCCCTTATAGTTTGCCAGTAGAGAAGTTTCCAGGGAAAGAGCACAGGTTTAACTCATTGTCACACAGAAATACTGTTCTTCCTCGCGGTGATGTGGCTCAGCTGGGAAGAGGATGCCAGTCCCTGAGCACTCCTAAATGGGACCTGCACACTTACTGCCTGCCAGCTTTCGGCCAAACAATTTGGCATCCATCTCCTCCCACAGCTTTTCCACACTCATGGAAGAGATGGATGCTGAGGGCTGTCTGCTTTATTTGACAGGATATGGCCCGTGACTCTTGTCTCCAGGAAATGCAGCACTCAGCATGAGCTGAACAGGCTCAGGATGGCACCAATGCAAGATCTTCTCCAAATCTTTTTTTCTAGTACTAAAAAGAGTATCCGGGGAGGATACAGCTGGGTCACTGTGCTACATGTGGATGACTGCTGTATTCCTAAATAGTCTCAGTCACCGTTACAGAACTTTACCCCCTCACTGCTGATAATTCAACAGTGGCCAATTTACTCAGTTTTGTAGTGACTTCCTGAGTTTTGTTTGGTTGCTGTGGCCTCTTTCATTCTTTGCTTCCCCAGCAACAGCTGCCACGTAGGCCAGATTCAGCCTGCGGATCACTCTTTTCCAGAGAATCCTGGAAGAGGTGACTAACAACTGCAAGGACAGGACTGCTTACAGGACACCTCCCACCCCTCAGGAATGCTGCAAGGAACAATGAGAAGACAAGCTGGGGAAAGGAAAAGGGCTCAAGATGTGCACTACGAGACAGAGAACAAGGGGAAATGCAGCTGTGTCAACACAACCCACAGAGCTGTGATCTTGCATCATGCTGATATAAGGGATTAAGCTCCACAAAAACTGCACACAAAAGCTCCTCGGAAATTCAGTGATGAGAACGTAGACTATGTTATTAACAAAGCACAGTTTTAATAAAAAGGTTTAAGGCTTACATCTCAAAATGACTTATAAATAAACACAAATTACAATATATATATTCTATTTTTTAAAAAATAAGTATTCATTATATGACAATATATATTTTCTGAGTTATAAAATCCCATATAAATAGCAAATTATTCTCAGTATGCAGAATACAAGAATACATAAAAACTGGGGTGCATATCTGAAAGGAATCCTGAGTAAGCACTCAACAAATGGCAGAAAATAGAACAATGATGAAGTTGGACACGATAAATGCTGTTGTCCTGGTATATGATTTCTCCAAAACTGTAAAAATGGAATTGAGAATTTTTTGGTTACTCAACCTTGTTCAGCTCCATAGAAATAAACTCGGGAAAGGCTCTGGATATTCCACCCCTTGAGATTTCAGAAGCATCCTATAGATTCTTTTGGTATCAAAAAGAAAAAGAAAATGACACCTGTCTTCTGATGGACAGAAATAAGGCACTTAAGTGCTTAGAGGAGGTCAGTGAGTGCTGTAAGAAGCAGCTTAGACTTGGAGCCAGAGAGCAGTAAAAGGCACCTCTTGAGTGAAGATGTGGGGCAACAAATCCTGGTAGTCATATGCAAGAGGTAGCCAGTTCTTACACTCCCCAAGGTTCCCCTGCTTACCCTCAAAATAATAATATAAATTAAAACAAGAATAAGTGGAAACTTTGCATGTTATAAATATAAAAGTCAAAGTTCCTTTTTTTTTTTTTTTTTTATTTAGCTTGAGCTAAGCAAACCAGCAAGCTGGACATCTACCACTCTACCACTCTGGCTACAGCAGCATGCTTCTTTCTTTGTGGTACAAGCTGCAGCAGCACTTAGATCATAGAATCATAGAGGCATTTTGGTTGGAAAAGACCTTTAAGATTATCTAGTCCACCCATAAACCTAGCACAATGCCAAGTCCACCACTAAACCATGTCCCTGAGCACCACATCTACACGTCTTCTAAATATCACTAGGGATAGGGACTCCAATACTTCCCTGGGCAGCCTGTTCCAGTGCCTGACAGCCCTTTCAGTGAAGAAATTTTTCCTAATATCCAATGTAAACCTGCCCTGGCACAACTTGAGGCCATTTCCTATTGTTCTGTCACTTGTAACTTGGGAGAAGAGATTGACATTCACCTTGCTACAGGCTCCTTTCAGGTAGTTATAGAGAGTGATCAGGTCTCCCCTGAGCTAAGCAACCCCAGTTCCCTCAGCTGCTCCTTACAGGACTTGTTCTCTAGAAGCTTCATTGCACTCCTCTGGACATGGTCCAGCACCTCAGTGTCCTTCTTGTAGTGAGGGACCCAGAACTGAACACAGTATTTGAGGTGTGGCCTCACCAGTGCTGAGTACAGGGGGACACTCACTTCCCTAGTCCTGCTGGCCACACTGTTTCTGATACAAGCCGGGATGCTGTTGGCCTTCTTGGCCACCTGGGCCAATATGCTGGCTCATATTCAGCTGGCCATCAACCAATACCCCCAGGTCCTTTTCCGCTGGGCAGCTCTCCAGTCACTCTTCCCCAGGCCTGTAGTGTTGCACGGGGTTGTTGTGACTCAAGTGCAGGATCCAGAATTTGGTCTTGTTGAACCTCATACAATTGGCCTCAGCCCATGGATCCAGCCTGTCCAGATCTCTTTGCAGATCCCTTCTAGCCTCAGGCAGATCAACACTCCTGCCCAGCTTGGTGTCATCTGCAAACTTACTGAGGGTGCACTCGATCCCCTCCTCCAGATCGTTGATGAAGATATTAAAAGAGAACTGGCCCCAGTACTGAGCCCTGGGAAACTTCACTTGTGACCGGCTGCCAACTGGATTTAACTCCATTGACCACAACTCTTTGGGCCTGGCCACCCAGACAGTTTTTACCCAGTGAAGAGTATGCCCATCCAGGCCATGAGCAGCCAGTTTCTCCAAGAGAAGGCTGTGGGAAATGGTGCCAAATGCTTTACTAAATTCTAGGTACACAACATCCACAACCTTCCCCTCATCCACTAAGCGGGTCACCTTGTCATAGAAGGAGATCAGGTTAGTCAAGCAGGACCTGCCTTTCATGAACCCAACGCTGACTGGGCCTGACTGACAGGTTGTCCTGTATGTGCCTCATGATGGCACTCAAGATGATTTGCTCCATAACCTTCCCTGGCACTGAGGTCAGACTGACAGGCCCGTAGTTCCTTGGATTCTCCTTCCAGCCCTTCTTGTAGATGAATGCCACATTTGCTAATCTCCAGTCAACTGGGACCTTTCCAGTTAGCCATGACTGCTGGTAAATGATTGATCAGATGAGAACTTTCACCCTGTGTTTTCTCTTGGCTTTTCTAAGTGAGCTGTACAACAGATACATGTGAATGGTGATGTTTATAACAATGTGACTACAACTCCCAGAACAACACAGACTGCAGTACTACAAGAGGACACCAAGCCTGTCTGTGTATTTAAATCCTGAATTCTGAGCTATTTTATCGTTGTAGCACAACTTTTTTTTCTGATCATAATGAAAAATGGAAGAAATAAAGAGTATTCTGCCTGTTGTTCTCAAGGAGTAATGTAGTCGTTATATTTTCCTTTAAACACTGCTATTATATAAAACATAATGTTTTCTTTCATACACTCAGGGTCATGTGCTCTGACTTAGTACTAAACCATAAATCACCAGAGCAAACTCATCCATGCAAACTGCAATAATCACACAGAGGCTGAACTTTTGCTTCTTACTACAGCGTCAACTTAATAGAGATAATGAAGTTAAATAAGAGCCATTTATAGTCTCCTGGCACATTCCCAATTTAACTGGGATCAAAAATTGGATGTTATAACAATGTTATACTGAAGTTGAGCCATAGTGGCTGAGAGCAGAACTTCACAAGGAAGCAGATGCATGATAACACTTTAGCTTTAGAAAGTCTCAATAGTTTTCTGTCCTTTCATATATTACAAATAACCTTCTTTTTTCTTGGTACCCTTTGGATACCAACTGCCTCTCTCATGGCACTTTTCTTCCTGGTTTTCGGTTAAAGACCCCAGCAACAAGAAGCTGTAAACGTTGCACTCTGAGTTAGGATGGAAGACTAGAAAAGAGAATGGCATTTGCACAGTGACTTTTCAGTCCAAAGAAAAGCTCTTCATTTTTTCTGCCAATTCCTGTCTCATTTCTATATGTTTTTTCAGGTTTTGCACTTCATGGGGCAGGTTAATGTCCCACACTGACACACAGGATTGTAATTCTGGAAAAAAACAAAAGAAAAAATATTTGAAAACTGCATCAGAGAAAAAATACTGCATAATTAGAAGTGGTTTTATGCATCTGCTTATTTTTTAATTACTTGTAAATTGCCTCAATGAAGCATGGTGCTTAGGACCTGGTAGAACAGTTATATGACAAGTTATATGACACTCTATGTGTGAGGTAATGCAGTTATGGGTTACAAGCTGTTTGTACTTGCACAATGATTTGGATTCCAGTTCCTAAAGTTAGAGTATGCCATTTAAAAGCACTTGAAAAAAATATTTTTGGTGTCTGTGGGCCATAAGGTACTGACCTGAGCTACAGCTAATGCCAATACTGAGGTGCCTGAGTAAAATTTCATCTCTGTTTTCCCAAGCACATATACCCTTACAAGATGCTAAACCCATTCACTGTAAAATAAAAAATGAAGACTGATTTCACAAGGTAGAGAGTATACTGGAAAAAGGTCTTCTTCAATCTCCCTTCATGCAAGGAACTCTTTATTCATGGGGAATTCATAGTGATTTTTGTGGAATAAGGGTAATTGAGAACACTTGCATGACTAAGGGCTCACAAACTAAGGCCCCAAGTTTTCTTAAAGTCTCTTGATTCCTCTCTGCATAATTAATGGCACTCTTAAATGCAGTAAAAAGGCTAAAAAGGCAATAAGTGTTCTTATGGTAATAATCAGGGAATATCAGAATATAAAAACCACTGCTGTAATTCTTATTTTACGTCAAACAGCCCACTCATTGGCACTTGCAACCCTTTATACTGTCATTGCCACATTTTTGGGAGTCACTGAAACTGGGATGAGATAAAGGGAAAGAAGGGCATTGATCAGAGCATTAACTGTAACTGTTCTTAGAAAAACCCAAAGATGGAAATTTTCTATCTTCATATTCCACTACTTTGCTATCCTAATTGTCAGGAAGCTTTTCCTCATGTCTGACCTGTATCTCCCTCCCTGTAATAGAAACTGGTCAGTCCTTATCCTACCCACAGGGAATATGTAGAAGTCTTTATTCCCTTCCTCTTTATTTACATATTTGAAGCCTATTATCATGTCCTCTCTAAGCTTTATTTATATTAATCAACTTAAATTCCTGCAGCTTTTCCTCACAGGTTGCATTTTTCTCCTCTGGGCTATTCCTAATAGTCCAGAACATTCAGCAATGGCCCAAATGGATATGCTCCTCCAGCAGAGACCATATCAGCACTCAGCAGAGTGTAAGAATTGGCTTACGTCCTACAGACACCACTTTCTGATTGGTGTGAGAATGGGGTTAGTCTCTTCTGCAGCAATGTGACACAGTTGACTCATATTCAGCCTGCGATCAATTATAATCCTTTTTCTGCAGCACTGCTGTTTAAGCTGATCATTTCCTCATGTTGGTACAATGGATCATTCCTAATTAAGTAAAAGGTCTTGCATTTGTCCTTACTGAATTGTATCCCATTTCCTTCCAGACCATTTGTTCTATTTGTCAAGGTCATTTTGAATTCTAATTCTGTCCTTCAATGTGCTTGTGGCTTTGTTTTAGCCGAGAACTGTTTGCAAATCTGAAAAGCACACTCAACTACTCCTTCATCCACATCACTCATGAAAACACTGAGGATTCCAGGCCTAGTACAGACCCTTCTGGAAATCTATTTGATACATTCTCCAACTAGACAATGGCATTTGCTCTCCAAATACCATTTTCTAGCAAATTATATTATATACTTCAAATAGTGGCTTCCTCTCTTCCATTTTGGAAGTTATTGTTAGTTTGTATAGAGCCCAGAAATGCAAAAGACAACAAAAACTAATAATGATGTTTCAATAAAAATATCAAATGGTGATCATCAACTCTCTACCTTCAGTGGGCAGTCAAGCCACTAATAATACAAATTAATAAAACACAGTTCAGGTACCTTTGTGGTATTTGTTGTCTTCGGTGTCACTTTTATAGCAATATCCCAAAACCAGGACCACATTCTTGAGAGTCCCTTTTAAAAGAAATAAAATGACAAGTTTTTATTTTAATGGGAACTTTGTAATTTAAGGACAGAAAGAGTAGATGACATCATGCCACTGTGAGGATAGAAAGCAGAGTTCAGTCAACTGGCCCTTTTATTCAAAATCATTAACCATGAAAAACCCAGGCACGAAAACAATATAGCTCACGTCTCCATTTAATGTAGGGGTTTATCAGCGTTCAAAGGCATAAGCACCAGATCAGCCGGGCAGACTGTTGAACAGGGTAAGAACAAAGCACCCTTTTGTATGCCACAAGCAGAGGTAGCAGAGTCACAGGAAACAGATGTCACAGTGAAGGGACAGGCTGCCAATGAAGTCCCAGTGCACAGCAGAACAGAAAGTGCCAGTAATCAGTTTGGTTATTAAAAAAACAAAACAACCAAATATGATACAAACTAATTAAAAGTGTTCTGAACTAACAATGGCATGCAGGTAGGAAAGAAGAGTTAGCAGGGAAGCAGAAATAGGGGATGGATCATAGGAAGGTGCCTACTGAATAATGCAAAAAAGACAACTAGGAAGACCAGAGTGGTTGGGTCACAAGGTGAAGTTGAATGTGCCAGTGTTTCAGTGTCAGCTTCCTGCTTATTGCCAACAAGACGTTTACAAATGTCTCGCAAGACAGATGGAAGCTGTTCTGTGTTCTCCTGCCACAGCAGCTCCCTCTCCCACTGGCAGCACAGTGAGCCCCTGGCTGTACGCTAGTAGAGGAACACAGGCTGAGCCTCCTGGGTCATGGATCAGGGCAGGGGGGGAACAGCGCTCCGTGTGCAGGCACCATGTGCAGCACTGCGCCCCAGACCTCTTCATACATGATGTCCCACACACTCCCCCAGAGAATAGATGAGGAGAGGGTAAGTTTCTGGAGTATAAATAGACCGGAGTATGGCTTACTGTGAAGCTACAGCCTTGGAAGTTTTGTGTGACCACACTGCAGTGTAACCCCCACAACACATTCCTTATGAATCAGACGTTTCTAGTGGTTCCTCCAGGACCTCTGCAAGGTAAAGAGAGATTTTTCTTGCCCTCTGGAAATCTGCAGTATATTGTCCTTTGATGTTGATGTAAATCTTCTTATGGTAGATGAAGGCTGGTGGGAATCACAGACATCTTCCATGCTCAGATTTTTCACCATTTTATTTTTTTCTGCAACCAGTCCTATACACATACTCCTTACAAAAGTGGCTGGAACTTCAGTATAATGTTTCTTATTCAGACTAGGGTCCTTTCTTACTATATAGGTCTAAATTTTCACTTGCAAAATGAACTACAGTTTTACATATATTTAATTCTCTATGATAAGTCTCATGTCTGTTCTACATCAACGTATTAGGTGAAATAATTAGAAAAAACATTATGTTTCCATATTCATAGATGAACTACAGAGAAAATTGATGTCTCAAAATCTGGCAATTTCTTTTCCCTTAAATATTTACATCTGATTGACATTATATATTTTAATCTTAAATTAACTTATTTAATACAAAAATATTTCCATCTTCTCTCATTTCATACAAACAATGCATTACTATTAAGAATTGCTCAGCAGCCTCAGTGTCATTTTCACTGAGTCTGTGAAAATCCCTATTAAAAAAAAGTCTTTGAATTTAGGAAAAACCCAACCCTTATAAATAATTATTGGGAAAAATGATCAAAAGAAAAAGGTACACATCAAACTGCATCTATAAATCTTACTTGCCACTCTTGAGATTTGTGGAAATGCAGCTGAACTCTTTCTCCTGAGATATTAACTTTTCTATACATAAAATTTTGATTAGAAATGTTGAGGTGACTAGAAACAAAGAATTTAAGACGCAAGGCTTTTAAAATCACACTGTATTATTCTATACAATATACTTTCCCTATCAATAACAGTAATAAGCGAGGCTGAAATTTTGTTTTCATAGTAACTATTCTTTGCAAAATGCGAATGCCACATTTGCCCTTTAAATTGTCCCTTTAAATTTAAATTAATATTGTAGCTATCAGGAATGTACAGACTAAAAATACTGTGCTGTGAATCTATAGCTGGCAATCTCAACAGCTGAGGACTGAACAGACCCTACCAACTTGCTGTCTCAAGGAAAGGCAAGTCAGAGGAAGATGGAGTTTTTTTGACTCACACAACACTGTCAATTCTATGAGCTAGCTGTAGTCTACAGATATTTCTGGTGTCAGAAAGGACAAAAACAGTCCCCAAATTCAGTTCCTGATGGCAATGAGAAAAAATCCATAGCTTGCAACTGTGAAGTTTGCTAGCAGGACTACAGTGTGTTTCTGAGTCTGCAACAGCTTCAGTCTTTTTTTTGACAGCAAGCACAGTTTTAATCACACTGACAAGGGAACTTCAGAGTTTTTTTTCAAAAGACAGTGGAAGGCAATGGGGATCTACATTGTACCACCGAGTACTTTTTGAAGTATTGTGTATTTTGGGTGTACCCACCACTGTAGTACAATGAACTCTTGAGCTGGTATGGCCTTTATTACTTTGGGAGAGATGCAGAAAAGTGTACAGGTGAAGGAAGTTACAACAGCTAAGAAATGCCCCATACTCAACTACGGACCTCTGGCTGTTTGTAATTACCACTGAAAACCCACGACTACTGTGTGCTTATAGCAGCTTGAAACAACCGGCCCTGGTGACAGGAACAGCATGTATGTACACGTCTGCACCCTGAGTCCAAGTGTGTGGCACTTTCCTAGCTTTGCTGACATCTGCCTGTGACCCAAACCTAAAGGAACCATTCCTGAATAAGGATGGGAGAAGAAAACTAGGCAATAGGCAGTTAAGGAAAAACTATTAAAACGTATCAAGCTCCAAGACAGAGAAGCCAGAAGCATAAAGCTTAAGGAGAAAGAACACAGGCAGACACAGGTCAAGACGAAGACTATCAGACTGAAGACAGTGCTGAAGCAATGCACGAGGATGCAGTGAAGGTGGGGTGTGTTCATGTGCTGACCAGTGACAAGCTAGGTAAGAGCTGTTGTTTTCTGTGGGCACAGGTATGACAGCCTGCTGGTATTCAGCCAACACCAGTGTCTGGCAGTGACTGAAGATGACAGCAGTGGAATAGAATGAACGAAACACAGAAAATGCTAATCTGTTCCTGTAACACCAGGCCAAACAGCAGACACCAATCCTAAACTTGGCACCAATTTCAAAGTACTTATCATTTGATGGTTTTACTTACCTAGCTGAGCTGTTATCATGACTCTAACAGAATCACAAAAATTGTCTATAACTCGTACAGGACGACGTGTTGATAAATCAAGCAGCAAGATATGTCCTCCTCCCGTCCCTATCCACAGGGCAGTATTTTTCTGTAGGCAAATTGTCTTCACTCTTCCAGAATAAGCCAATTTATGTTTTGATTCCCTATTTAGTTTTTCCACTTTGTCCCTACAAGTACAGAGAGAATTTATATTAATATCTGGTGGCACACTATTCCACAACTGCTAAAACAACTCTCTCAATACCAGCCTTTTAAACAGCCATTCATCAAGAGACGCTGCAAAAATCTCATGCTAAACAGTTGATTGACTTGACACAAACTGGCACAAAAACTACTGGACTTCTAAGACCCAGCTTGTGAGCTTCAAAAGACTTTACAGAGGAGGCAGGTTCTCTCTCAGTCTGCAGAATAATGTCACTGCAAAGTGGGAGGAGCACACCTAGAGCTGATCCTAACCTCACCATGAAAATGAAATGGATGTGGCACATTAAGGGAGAGCAACACTTCAAATGCAAATGAAAATCACCATCACTGTTAGTAAAAATCTGGTCTTGTACTGAATCTCTGCACTGGAGAGAGAAGACATTCTTACTCAGGGGATGCAGGAAGTAACTGGATGCAAAAGCATCAGTATGTGAAGGACAACAAAAACCTTTCTTCTTTCTTGAACAAAGTTAAATGAATCTTCTCAACAGCATAGACAAATTGTGAAATACAGTAAGAGTCTTAAAAAATTGAGATTCTGCATGGTATATTCTGAAGTTCTGGGCCAAAAGAGAGGAAAGGAATTCCACATTTGCCCAAAGAACTGGTCAAATCCCTTACCTCCAGCAGGGTGAGGTACTATCCTGGAGAAGGTAATCTGATACTCAGTTTTCTATGCATCAGGCCATCAACCTAAAGTAAAACACTTACTTAAGAACATGTGCACAATCAATTAGTTCTGAAAGTTTTTCTGTCTTCTTGTCCCAGATTTCCACAAAATGGCTGTTTTTCTTTGCCAAATAGATGGATTTGTCTATTGCTATTGAAATAATATTTGAATCACTGTAAGCATTATGACAAAACCTAGAAGAGAGAAGAACTCCAGTCAGACACACAGAAAATATCCAGTAAAATCCTGACTATTCCGAGTGGGGTTAGTTTTGCTCTCTTACAGCCTTAAAACCAAACTGGGCTAGTGTACAACTGAAAGGGTTTGGCATAATCTTTCTAGAGTCTGACATAAATTCTGACACGAATAGAGTTATGCTGATGATACCTCTGAAGGTGAATTAATGCCCAAAACCTAATAATAAATCTTGCCCTTCTATCTGCTCAAATCACGTATGCTCATATCTCAACCAGGCAAACTCCACCTTTCTCCTGCCATTCTTTCAACGTTTGGAGACACTTGATAGTGCTTACAGGGCCCACAAGACCATAAAGGAAGGATCACTCAACACAAAGATGACTAAGGCTAAAAAGCAGCAGCGAGATTTAGTTCACCTTGCTCTGCTCTTGTTCAGCTATCAGAGTTTTTGACTATTTTCCTCTACCTACAGATTTGTCTCTCATGCCAGATCTGTGCTGCAATTTAACAGCATTAGTTCATTTCACTGACTCTTCTTCATCTTGAAGAACAGCTCAAAATCACAGGCCCCTGATGGCAGACATTCAGTAACACTGCTACTTTCCCTAATGTTACTTGGTTTTGACAACTGTATTTTCAAAACCATATACAGCTTTGCCTCCACAAAGCTCAAATTATTCCTGTGATATATTTTGCATATTGCCATTTTTCTGATGTTTTAGTTTCTTGCTTTATATTAACACATTATTTTCTAAAGCAAATTAATTTCCCAGAATAATGGTCTCTCCTCCTCTTAACTTCAGAGCAGGATTTGTCCATGTAAGAATGGTATCAAACACTCCAAAAACTTCAGACTCTAATTTCTAAATAATCAGAAGTCAGCATTTAACTACATAGGGCAAAGACACACACATATCACACCGACAAACATGTAAGGATAAATACTATGCTAAGTATGTGTGTATAATCCTAAATAAAGTAACCAGGGCCTGGACAAATGCAACTGGGGGAGAAAAACTGATCAGTTGCATTTATACATTTCCTGAGGAGATGCTGACTTCATAAATCCTTTATGTAGTAAAAATGCTTATCCCTTGCTTAAAAACAGCAATGAATACTTTAAACACTACTCACTGAACTTATTTTAATGCACATTGTATTCCAACTGTTGGAAGGAATTACGGAAGGAAAAGAACAGAAACGAGAACTCAAAAAATGAGCTCTAGAACAAGACACTACATCAAAGTACTGCCAGAAATCTTTAATGAAAACAACAAAAGAGCCAAGTAACATCACTTATAAAAAAAACTTACAGTTGACTTGTTTTTGTTTCAATGAGCTTTTGAACAGAGAAATCACTAGTTAAGGCAATGATCTTTGTTCCACAGCCTCCCCAGATATTTTTCTCAGATAGGTTTGAGGATTCATTTAAGCACATCAGTGGTGTGCTAATGTTTCCTATAGTTAGTATTTTCAAAGGCACAGCACCCTTACACTGCAAGAAAAAATACACTCTCCATTAGAAACAAGGAGTAGACAGACACTCAGAAACTGTTAAAACAAGGCCACACAACCTGCTGAATTAAATTTACACAGCCAGATTTTCTGACCAATTATGGTATATTTCCAGAATGTTAGAGACTGAAAAGCACCATGCTATCATTATAGGTGTCCCACAGAAGCAGCCTGTGTGAGTGGAAACAGGACAGAGCTGGGACTGATACTTTCTGCAATCCCCTGGCACAGTTCAAGAACTGGATAGAAAGTCTCATCCACACCTTCAAGAAATCCCACACTGGACCATACTCTAGTTCTGCAATGCATTGCAACTCCATAACTGCTCTAAGTTGCATATAGTCAGGAGCTAACGCGCAGGAATCAGCTGACATAAACAACTCCCAGCATTTCTTTACCTTTATCTGTTCTGTGAGCAGAACCTACAGAAAATCTAAACAGTATTGTCTTTTTGAAGATATCTATTCCACTAAAATATAGTGTGAATGAAAAGAAAAAGAAACTATAACAGCATTAAATAAAGGAGATTAAAACTGTTAGAATATTCTTAATAACAACTATTAATGTCACTAATCAACTTGCCAGGCCTTTCAAAGTCCTATAATGAGAAATAATTTCCCCCTCTTAACTCTATGGGTTAAAACAGATATTGTAAAACACATGCAGTTCCACTAAGACTATAGTAGAAAATTATTTTTGGTTTTAGAGAAGCAATTAAAAAATAAGATACATGAAGTAAAGCTGCTGTTGGTAGCTGCTTTACATAATAGTGATAGTATTTTGTAGAACAGACAGCAAAGAACAAACCTACCTTTACTGCTCTGTCTTCAAAAATTGCCAGTCTGCCATCAGCTGTGCCTACCAAGAAGAAATTCTTCTGTTTGCTGAAATAAAATAAAACAATGAATTCTAGGAATGCCTTAATTGGGTAAGAAAAAATTTAAATGAGTAGCCTCTGGTATTTCAAGAGTTTCACTGAACACTAAAAAGCAAATACAGCCACCTGTGGTCAGGAATGTAGTCTCCAGTTACACTGGGTGCAAAACTAAGTGAAAATACAAGCAAAATAAACAGTTGTCTGAACATCAGCCATTTGACTCATGCAATTAAATGTCATTTTCTGAACATCTTTGTTTAGTCATATTTTCAAAATGTAACCCAAAATATTTAAAATTAATTTATACCTTTGCTTTGAAAGAGAATTACAGTATAAACAAGTGATGGAATCTGACATTTTCTGCAGACGATGCCTTCCTGTTTCATCTTCTGTGTTAAATGCCCACAGAGAACCAGACTGAGTTCCTGCCACAATCCAGTTTTCTTTCTCAGTAGGAAGGGTCACTAAGGCCAAACTTAAAATTTTACTATCTGCAATATCCTGAGTTAGAAAAAAAAAGAAAAAACATTTGGTTATGATTTCAGTAAGGGTAAATGATAGTGAATTGCTGGTAATAAAAATAAAGCACAATCTTCTCAGACCCTAGACAGATCCAAGGCCTAACCTCCCCATTAAGAAATGCTATTCCCTATTACATCTTCAACTGTACCATCTGTCTTCAAAGTGCTTGGAATGACCCCTCAAACACTACACTGGAAAAAATCTAAGCTGAATGCTGAAAAAAATATTCTGTCTATTCTAATGAAGGTCTCAAAGCCATCAGAGAATTAAGCAAATGGAACTACACTGCAATACATGTCAGTTTTATTGCTAACATTTAAAGTACCAGTCTAATACTTCTTTTTCTTATTTTAATTTTAGAAAAATAAGCCATATCATTTATACAGATGGCAGATGGAAATATAACTTTAACAACTTTGACGATGAGTCACACTCAGTTCTGGCACACACGTTCATCACAGCACATCAAGTCTGGGTAAAATCTTTTTTCTGATAGCACAGGACTGAGATGTACAAAAAGCAAATGAAAAGGGGTGGGGGGTATCACCCAAAGTGGCACCAGGAGGTGATATCTATGGGAAGAGAGGAATCATTAAGAGACTAGCTGAATTGTTAGGTGAGGTAGAGATATGAAGGGTTATATAACCATTACTCCTTGTTCTAGCTTCTGTGCTAGAAACAGCTTTCATCTGTGTGGAATAAAAGAACCCAGTAGTGGACAGACAGTATTATGAGACAGCTCAGGCTGGATGGCAGGAAGAGAGGAAGAAGTGGCTGCATTTCTGCTTAATATCATGGACACAATGATGACTCACTTATGACCAATCTATGTTCTCTCAAACCGTAGCTTTCCAGAAGTAATATCCTGCTGTTAAAATGCAATTAATTATTCTGAAATACATCTGGGTGCCAAAAAATTAGAATAAATGACACCTTTCCCACATACCTCACAAGTATGTCCATCTGTATTCAGGTTAATAAATGAAAGCTGTGCTTTTTCTGTGTTCCCATTGCCTATCCAAACTCCTGCCTTCTTGCAGCTTTGATTGGCAGCTACAATGCACTCTGCTGTGGACGTGCTGGGTATTGAAACATACCTCATCAAACAGATAAGCTCTGCAGAATTCAAGATCTCATAAACCTACAAAGAAAACCACAGCATGCACATGCTAACACCAACAGCTTGTACAGTGATAAATAAATAACAAGCAATGGATAAGGATACTTTATGGAATATGGACATAGTATCTCAACAGGTCTGCTCATTTGTGTTACCACTATTAATGAGCAATTTTTGTACACTCAGTGACTTTATTTTGACTCTTATTTTTCTGCTAAAATTTCAGGAAGTCAATGGGGTTAAGGCATGTTTGAAAATTTTACCCATTTCAAAGAGCAACGTGAGGTATGGTAACAGACAGTAGGTTTCAGATCCACACTGCTGTTCTTCCTCTCACATGCATGGAACAGTGTAGGCTAACCTCACTGATACTATGTCACAAAGTCCTTTCTGCATAGTAGTTTTGCATAGTAAAGATCATAGAGTAATCCGAATCCTGTTTTGTTACAACCACTATACAGCAACAGAGGGAAAAACTGCAGGCTAGAATAAATGGTTGGTAGATTTGAATGGAACAGTTTATCCTGGATGGCAAAAGCAGGCAATATTCCATGGCTGTTTCAGTTCCAAAAAAGAAGAAGAGAAAAAAATCTGTGCCTTTTTCTAATTTAAATGTCTCAGTCCTTTTCAGAAAGCACAAAAACTTCATCGTATCATCTATTTCAAAAATACCAATAAATCGACTAAGTAATACCTGGGAAGATGTTGGTCGTTCCTGAGGGTTTTCCTTCAAACACTTTTTAATTAAATTTTCCACTTTAGGCCAGGGGGCACACCCATATTCTTTGACAGGATCTAAAATGTAAAATTAGATAACTCCTTTAGTTCAGAAATGAGAGTTCTGAATAACTTTACAGAGCTCTTACAGAGCTGCTCTAAAATGTATCATACTTTTAGGTAAAATGTCAGCATGAACAGCTTGGAATTGTTCAGTTGCCATTAAATGCTAGAGCATGAAATGCTAGAGCTGAAGTCTTTTTCATTGAAAGCAATTAAAGCAAACAGATTTTGCTTTAATGTTTTTTTAATGTCCCTATACCTGAGACTGAATCACAGATACGTGCGAGTTGTATTTTGATTAATGCTGACCATTCAAGGGCATGGCATTCCAGTCTGTAGTCTTTTCAATTCCTGTGAACATTTTTCTCCACATTTATTCTTCTGTGTTTGGGCAGAGTACATGTAACACTAATGAATTTTCAATAAAACATGTAGCAATTTAGACAAACAACTCCATATAGTATTTATGAGATGGAAGTTGAAATTCCCACTCAGTGCTTTGAATATGGATTTTAGGACTATATGTGCTGACCTCTCTAAGAACAAATCACTCATGAATAATGGTGCCTGTACTGCTTTTCCTTTTAGTTCATCATAATCTACAGCAGATATGCCAGTCCTACATCAGACAGAGTCATAGTATCATAGAACAAAAGAATAGAATCCTAGAACATCAGAACAATCATAACATTAATGATGAATACCTGCTAACAAACATATCTTGTTCAGCAAATGACAGGCGCCTCTTTACTTGTGAGCTCAGCCAACTCCTTTTTTTGTGGAAATATCTAAATGATGAGCATGTGCACAGATGGATCTGTACTGTCTACAGAAATTAATACTTGTAGTACTAAAAAACTTCAACAGCTCTTTACACACAGAAGTTGCCAAATACTGAGTTACACTGCCCAGCTGCCTACATCACGTCTGGCCTGATAGCCTGTTTAATCTTCCTTCCAGCAGCCAGCAACTATATATTGTAATGCAGATGGAATATGAAGAATGTGATGTAGCTGGGCAGGGACTTCACACTCTTGATAAGTTAAAAGGAAATTCCTATTTAAAACCTTTAGAGGTGGCTACTCTTCTAAGGGAGTGTCACTTTTTTTTTTTTAAGTAAGATTTCAAGGGTTTTTTAAAAGATTTTAAGATATGCAGCTTCTCTAGAATGGATTTTTTAACACAATACATCACGATCAAAGAACAGAAGTGGAATTGTGTTTGTCTTAGAGCATGATATGCATTATCACAGTAACACGTAAGGGTCAAGTCAAAACATGGTATTAGAAGGTACCTTCAGCAACATCCATTTTAGCTAGGTCTGGATGAAGTCCCAAGTATACAAAAACTCTATTTCTTTATGAAGTGAACCAGTTAAATCTCTTGAAATTGCAATGAAATGATAACCAATGTGATGCTGAATAGATGCCTATTTCTTACTATTTCCAGGCTATGTGAAATTAAAAATTGCTATTATTTAGTTTCCTCCTCTGATCACTGACATACAATATAAAAGAGGTGAGGTGCTATTTTTGGAGGAGGCAGGACAAATGGTCCACTTTCATGTAAAAACTTTAAGAAACAAGGCATACCTGGTAACTTTCCTTGTATTGCTAATTCATCAAATTCATTTGGAAACTTCAAGCCTTCCATTATTCTACCTCCTCCTGTTAAGATGTCATAAAGCAGCAAGCCAAATGAATAAACATCAGCTTGCTGATTGTAAATAACATTTCCTCTGGCAACCTCCGGTGCTCGAAATCCTAAAAATAAATCATTCATTAATAGTTATGATTCATACCAAGCTGAAACCATCTTTATCCTTTTAAAAGCAAACACTTATTGCTGAAAACATCACAGGAAGTAAACCAAAAATGGCACGCTATTTCTGGGCTGGCAATGGTTTGCATGTGGTAGACCTCTAAAAATATCAGCAATTGCTATGAAGGAAGGGGACAGTACATCAGCTGCAGAGCTGCTGCATCATTACTCATAAAATAATTCATTTAGCAATGAATAATGAAAACGAAGGGCAATTATGCAGACTTTACTGAAGGCCCAATATTTAACACTCGAAGTCACACCCTCATGCACAATTTCAAAGACCTAAAGGCACTTTTCAAATTGTTCAGTGCTTTAAAACAGATGCTACTATGTTCTCTCTGAAGTCAGGGAACAGTGCAGGTATCTATTGCTTTTTTTTAAAAAAAGACCTACCTATATATTACTGAACATTAAAACAACAAATAATTTTAGCAGTATATTTTCAACATCACAACAAACATACTAAAACAAGACAGAAAAAAATAATAATTGATGCATGTAATTTAATTAGTTCTCTGTAAAGAGAAGTCCTTGATTCTAAAGAGTATACTCCTTGGTTCTTCTAAAAGGGATTAAAACATGAATAGGAAGTGTAGAGGTTGATCAGAGGGCTACCTGATTGTTGATTGACAGAGCAGCCCTACTGGTCATTCCACAGGTGCTAATTGTTTAATAATAATAAAGCTAATTGCCTAACAAGGGGGTGGACCTTAAAAGGCAGGGCTCGAGGCACCAGAGTACCTTCAGTGCCTGAGCACCGGGGGAATGAGCAGGATGTGCTCTGTGAGTTGGACGTTGAGAAACTACTCAACCTATGATACCAGCAAGAACATTGAGTGCTGGGAAAGGAGGCTGGCTCTGCGCTCTCTGCGCACCCAGCGCTCTGGGGCAGCTTGCTGCCAGACTGAGACTACATCACCTAGCTTCGCCTGGATCCCGGACACATCGCCTTGCCTGGATCCCCAACAGGAAGAAAGGCCCAGAGGTATAAATCTGGCAACACAACTTGTAATGCAATTAGGACTACATTTCATGACTTTGAGTAGACTATAGATTTGAGTCACTTCTTACAGACTAAATAGAAGACATATTGGCCATTTTTTGACATAATGCACTGTAAAACAAAGCATTTTTCCATACCTGGTGTGCCTTCAGAGGTTTTTATTCCCATTCGGCAACAATACTGGGCAATGCCATAGTCAGCTATTTTTGCGATAACCGCTGAATTAGGATACAGGGTAAAGAGCAACACATTGTGAGGCTTTAAATCACGGTAGATGATCATTGCTGAATGCAGGTACCTGTTAATCAAAAAAGTATTTATTGAAAGCGTTCATAATTCAGGGATGCATCTACACACACACACACTGAATGATTTATTGCCACAACAGTCAATAGTGCTTTCAGATGTTAAATATTGTGTTAAAAAATGCGAAATATCACCAAAATGACACCGCCTTGCTGGATACTGACTTCAGAAACATTCTGAAATGCTATTTACTGGCACTTAAACAGTGTTGCATTTTAGTATGAAATCTTATCTGAAGTGTCACTGGCAGTTTGAAAATGGAATCTTAGAAGTTCAAGCTTCATTGGTTCCTGAGCTCCTTTGCAGACTTTGTGGTTTTACAGTCACACTTTAATAGCTCTTGAGGACATTAATGGACTTTCAGAACTTTAAAAATACACTAAATTAATTTCTTTGACACTTTAATAAGAAATCAATGGCCACATAAAAATTCCACCCAGTGATCTCGCTATTCAATCATAAAAATACAAGCATTTGTTGGACCCAGGTAACACTCTGCTTGAGATACAAGAAAAGATAAGCTTTTCATTTGCAGTATATCCTACTTGCAGCTGTATCCTGTTTTTACAGCAACGCAGAAGTCACATTTACCTTAAGCCATCAGCTACATGTAGAGCTATCCTGTGCTGAAGTGTTCTAGTTAAACTTGCATTGTCTTGTTGAAGCAAACGATCAAGAGATCCTTTAAGGGCTAATTCCATCACCAACATCCGGGGACGGATTGCAGCAGCCAGCAGAGACACTAAACTGGGATGATGGAGGTGACAAAGCACTGCAAGCTCCTGTAAATCATAGAATCATCAAGGTTGGAAAAGACCTCCAAGATTATCCAATCCAACCATCCACCTACATCACCATTAAACCATATCACCCAGCGCCACATCCAGACTCATCTTGAACACTTCCAGGGACGGTGACTCCCACCTCCCTGGGCAACCTATTACAATACCAAATCACCCTTACAGTGAAAAAATTTTTCCTAATGTCCAATCTGAATCTTCCCTGTTGCAATTTAAAGCCGTTTCCTCTCATCCTTTCACTATGGGCAGGGCAGAAGAGACCAACCCCCACCTCACTACAATGTCCTTTCAGGTAGTTGTAGAGAGCTATGAGGTACCCCCTGAGCCTTCTCTTCTCCAGACTGGACAACTCCAGCTCCCTCAGCCGTTCCCCATAAGACAGATTTTCCAGTTCCTTCACCAGCTTTGTTGCCCTTCTCTGGACATGCTCCAGCACCTCAATGTCTTATTTGAAGTGAGGGGCCCAAAACTGAACACAGCACTTGAGATGTGGCCCCACCAGTGCCGAGTACAGGGGGACAATCACTTCCCTAAGTGTAAAAAAATTTGCAAAAAAAATTGTAAAATCAGATGAAATATTACAAATAGCATGACCTGTGTAGCTCTGAAGTTAACTCTGAAATGTTTTGGAGTGAAGTCTTGCCATTTATTTAAGCTTTTTAAGGTCTTCACTAGGGTTGGTATTCCAAGAGCAGTGCTACAGAAAAAAGGACAGTATTTCTCACTTGTCTTAGGAGCCTGAGGGAAGTATGTTTATTGAAAATCTTTACGGCAACCTCTTCTCCACCATAGGATGCACGGTACACAGATCCAAACCCACCATCACCTTTTCGAAGATAAAATTGAAAAGAATATGAAAAACAAGAGGATATCAACCATTTCTCAAAAGCATAGCTGAAAGGGTCCAATTTTAAAACATCTGGACCATTTACCATGTTAAGCTTCATGATCAGTAATCTAAACACATTAAAAACAGGGTCCTACCATACAACTTAATGGAAAAACAAAACTCAACAACCTGAAATTCAGAATATCTTAAAAAATACATTTCCACATGTTGCAGAACTGACATCAATAGATTTGTTTACATAAGCTCTGTAGAAAAACCCTAACAAATAAAGCTTACCCAAGAGAAATTCAGGAGCTTCATCAAACTCCAGGTCATCATTGTTCAACATAATATTTCTCGGCAAATCAGCCAGTATCAGATCTGGAGCAATCTGAGCTATTGGAATGGTATGTCTTGGTTGATCTGGATTTACCAGAAGGTCACCTATAGAAAAATAAATGAGACACAAAAAAAAAGGGTAGTGATCATTCAAAAGACACTGAAAGGTACACGGATCTCTGTGACTGCATAAGGTCAATGTATCTAAAATTCAATTCATAAATAAGCACACACTCGTGTAAACAAATATATGGATCAGAACACTAATTAATTTTGCTATTCAACTATCTGTATCTTACATGCATTTTCAAAGTTCTGCATATGTACCAATCAAATGTGACAGCAACTGTTGCTATGTAACAACACCAAACTAACCAAGAGATTATTTTTCTGTCAATAAAAAGAAAGAATTCTCTTAGTATGCAGAATGTCATCATGAATATTGCCTTTTAAGTTATTGTTGTACATGGTTCAACCAAAAGACTTAGTATCAGTTTTACTATTCAATTTCATGAATGAAGTTGCATTATCAGTATCATGACAAAACAATTCTTTTAATTATTGCCATTTATACACATCTGTATGGAGTAGCTGCTATCTGTCCCATATTCTATACTTACACCGACAGCTCTTACATAAAAAAAAAGAACAAGTTGCTTTTGACTCATACCATAATTATTTCTTACAGAAATTAAATATTTTTAAATAACATGAAGTACCCGAATGTTATAAAGGGGATGTCATATAATATTTATCCACATACAGGTCTACCTCTATGTATCTCAAATGGCATAAATCTATACCTTCTTCAGCTTTTTTAAGTAAGTCATCAAGCAGTATTTTTTGGTGTTCTTCACCATCCTGAAAGCTGTACAGAGCCCATTTCTTCAACAGTGTTTCCCCTTCACCACATACATCTATATCCAGCAAACCTGGAAACCATTCTTCCATAAGAGAATCTATGTGATCCACAACTTGCCCCAAGAGGATGCACCCTTTAAGAAACCAAAAAAGGGAAATTACAGACTCAGTCTGCCATACTTGTAATTACAAAGCTAAACTCTACATTCCAAAAGCAAAAGCACAACAAACCAAAATGCCAAGCTGCAATCAAACTGGAGCAAAAATCAGGCTCAGGAATAATTAACCTTTTCTGCAAGAAGGTGCTGTAATTTTCAAAAAACTGTCTGGGTTGTTGTCACACACTGCTGACTCCACTAGACAGTAAGCTTCAGGAGACCAATTCAAGTAGATGCCTTGTCTCCAATACATTCTATTAGGACGAAGAGCTCGCTCTAGAAAATACAAAATTGGTTTAAAAATCTGATCTCCAATATGAATGTCATGTTTTAAATATGCGGAATAATTCATGGTACTTTAAATATCTAATTATGATTGTAGGTTTATGTCTACACAAATAGCAAACAAAACAAAGGTTACAACTTTGCAGACAGAATAGCCCCACAAAAGTTGGTTATATGTCAGCTGGCATTCAGTTCTATAAGGCGTATCCACAAACTAAATATTTAACCAGATGGTAAGTCACATAGCAGGTCATGCATGTAGGGATTATGGAAATGCCTAGGTACATTCAGGTTCAGATACCAAATACCCTAGGCAACACCTGAAAAAAGTGAGTGATTTAAATTTTCCCTCTATCACACGCATGTGAAATAGCAAGATGTGACTGGAATTCTATGCTCAGAAGGAAGCTGAATGCCAGGAGAGCAGGAAGATATAAATAATTTTTGTAGAGCATTAGCAATGCATATTTTTCATACTTTACTTGTCACCAGTATTCATAAATCACACATTAAAAAACTGAAGATGAATGAAAGTGAAAAGTTCAGCAGCTAGATCTCATGACAAATTATTATTGGAAAAAAGATTTAAGCCCCACCCCCTTCTGACAAAAGTAAAGTTTTCAGACTTTCATAAAGGGAGAATCGATGAACCTGACGAAAAGCAGTTTGGTTTTCCATATGGAAAACATATCCTTTCCTGTATTCCTTGGAGAGATGAATGGCAATATTGCATAATACAAGGATTTCCTCCATCTCTAGTACGCGAAGGAAAGAAATAGGCTGCTTACAACCTTCACTTTCTTTTGCACACCACTGTGAAGAACAAGCACTCCCTGGATATTTCTAAGTTACAAAAATGACCACTGATCTTCTTTCCACATCTGTGAAGTGGCCAGAAAACAGCTAAAGCAAAACAATATTGGGGATCAGAACTTCAACATGTAGGTGTTGGCATTCAAAGCAAACAGGCTCACTATTGCTTTTGAAGATAAAGGTTTGTACCTCTTCCTGACAGCATGTAAGGTGATATTTCAAGCAACCTGTTGATCAGCCTGGACCAAAATCCCATAGGAAAATACGGCATCTCATAAAGCCTGATGATAATTTCTGAATTTTCACAGTGGGGAAGCTCTATAACAGGTCTGTGATCAGACAAACTGAAAGAATAAAAATATTAGACTGTATTTAATGATGTGCTTTATCCAAACTGACTGATGACATACAGAATCACAGAATCACAGAATCTAAGGGGTTGGAAGGGACCTCGAAAGATCATCTAGTCCAACCCCCCTGCCAGAGCAGGGTCACCTAGAGTACATCACACAGGAACGCATCCAGGCGGGTTTTGAATGTCTCCAGTGAAGGAGACTCCACAACCTCCCTGGGCAGCCTGTTACATTATTATTATTATTACTACTACTACTACTACATTAATGAATGATTCAAATGATGAGGGAGCAGACAGACAGTGCTTATTCTGCTTGCTTGTGCTAAAGTGAAGTTCTGCTGTAATTTAAATCACAAAGAACCTCACTAAGAATCATTAGATATCAGATGTAAATGTGAGAAAAACCTGAGACACATATAATGCAGGTAAGACATTCAGAAAACATCTTCCTATCCCAGGACTTTGAAGAATGTAAAAACTCTAATCAATGCAAACATGCAAGACTCTCTCCATTAAGCAAAGTAAGCATTGTTAAACACATTTGGAAAATCTATATCTGAGGCAGAGAAACTGTGTTACCTGCTTCAGATAAAGCAGAAAGACCACTTTTTTTGCCACCATATTTAATAACTAGGCTGTCTGGAGGAGATACTCCCTCTGAGTAACTTGACTGTGATTTTCACTCCAAGAAAACAGGCTATAGAAATTCATGGTTATCTTTTCTATTGCAATAAATATCTGTAATGCTGGCACACCACGATGTAAAGCTAAATTGTAATGTTCCTGTTGTAGTCTCAAAGCATGGTAACTCTAAAAGAAATATCCTCAGAAAGCATTTTATCATTTATAGATTCTATTTACCCACCATGCTAATTTGATGTAAGTTTTATCTGCTACAAGATCAGCTTAACATGTCTCTAAAAGCATTTACTAAAATGTAGTGTACTAAGTATATACCATGCTTTCATATACCAAATTGCTTTGATGGTCAGTTAAACTAGTTAGTCTGACGGGAGGTTTTCGTTTTGATCTATGGCTCTTGTTTGTGGGTTTAGCTCTTTGCTTACCTGCTTGGGATTAGTAGCTGATCCTCTCCTAATGGCAGAGCAATCTGAAACTTTTCCAGAAGCTTAAAGTACTGGGACATGTAGACCTTAGGAAACTTGCTCTTCTTTGAAAGGAACTTTTCTACATCTGAACGCTTTACTATTCCCTTAGGATATTTAGAAAAGCCTTCCACTTTCACCGTCAGAATCTTTCAAAAAAAGTAAAACAATTTCAGGTGTGCAGTCATTGTTAGATTGTATTTTCCAGACAACCTTTTTTCCCTGAAATATTTGGTAGCCTATTATTTAGGGGGAAAAAATAGACTCAATTTCACACTGAAACCAAACATTTTCATAATGCTAGCCAACAAGAAGACAGCAGTGAAAAAATTTAACCTGTCCAATCCACTAGTGTGCTACAATTCTTCAACAGCTTTCACTGTTCCTTATTATATGTAAATTTGTCCTACAAGTTAATTTGTGAAAGTGTTCTCTGAAAGGAGCCTATGTACAGTGTTTTTTTCATACAAGCACTTCACACAAGCACGCTGGTACTGAGGACATGATATTCTAGGTCTTTCTTACTCTTAATCCTACCAGCTTTTAAAGGCTCAAACTGACAATTTTGCCATCCCATTTCCCACACTGAATGAAAGGTAAAGTTTCAGAGGTTAGGAAATCTGTATATATATACAATTTTTTGAGAGTGTTTCTAGATCAATTATCAATTGATCAATGACAGTTTTACTGAAGCTGTCAGTTTGCTACACTCCCGTACCAACATGTGAACCCATATCACTCATTTTCCTCTGCTACCAGTACCAAGCATACAGTGACCCTTTTCCCCCCATTCTTACAACTTCAGTTCCAAGTTTCTGCTTTAACTTCAAGCTATCATACTGTATTGCAGGATTACTTTGCATCCCTGGGTTTTTTCTATTCTACATGTAATTTTGTGCCCAATGTAGTTTACATGATATTGGGCATTGCAGTGTAAGAACACAGAATTACTGAGACAGACAGCTGTCTAAAAAGCAAAGGAAACAGAAAGAGCCAGGTAAACCAATCTGGGCCCTGAGAAAACTCTAGATCATGAAACAGTAAAGAAATGGTGAAGAAGAATCACTAATAGGTCATGGTGGTTTGAGACAGGGAAATAAGTTCATGAATGTAGACAGAAAATGTAATCAGAGTCTAACCTGTGCCATGATTTTACATAGCCACTTAGGATCTACAAAATACAGATCTCTTAGCTGTAGTGCTGGATCTTGAAAATGAAGAAGTACACCTGCAGAAAGAATATTGTAATTAGCAATGCATTTCTCATTAAGCAAAATAAACACTCTACTCTGGGCTGTTCTTCTTATGTAACTTGATACAAGCAATTTGAATAATAAATACAGCTGTTGAATTGATGTCAATATGTCAGAACAGTAGAATCCAATCATGATCAGCTTTACCTTTATTTTCAGATGTTTTGTTAGATTTATAGTCTGACTTGGGTTTTTGCCAAGTAGCTATGCTCTGTATAATTTATTATTTAATCTTACGAAGTCTGTGTGGCACTAAGAGAAGTTGTTACATATATTCACACAACCACTACTCTATTCAAGCTGTTATAGCAATTGCATCTCTCTTCAGAAACTGTGCTGTGTAACCAGTAGGCATGACGTTTCCAAGAAGCGACAATACATATTGTTACAGTAGTGATCCTTTATATAATGGAATTCCTTTATGACCTAACAACGTGGATTATTTAACTAATGTTACCCAAGCATAAATATTTCAGCTCAACACTTTGTGGCAACCTTGTGTGAGATTTAAAAATGCATACAGGTTTGTCTGCTGTAGATTTGTAACAAAGTGCTAACAAACATACATTGAAGATTATATTTTACCTGATTCATTCAAAAAGTGAATTGCGTGAGGGAGTTCATTTTCATCCAATTGCAATTGGCTTTCTTGTACCAGTTCCAGTAAGCGTTTCTGATCAATCACAGGAAATTCAGCTGGGACATTTTTACGTTCCAGCAGAATTCTCTTCTCCAGCTCCAGGTAGCTGTCAGGAATTAGCTGACCAACCACTGGTTGATCTCTGATCTGTAGAATTAAGAATAATAATCCTAAATGCATCAATTTATTCATGTGAAATGCAGACAATAAAACTAAAATGTAAGGTGGGAATGTCCACTCAACAGTAGCAGCAAGAAGGAACAAGAACACTCATTTATTGACTAACATGGCTTCTGAAAAGTAGATGTAACTAACTGTTTTTCCAGAATTAAAATATGAATGTCTTTCCACAAATGAATACTCAAAGAAGAAAATATTTCCATATTACATGTACATCAAAATAATTATGTCATCTGAGAAATTAAAAGAGAAGCTTTGATTTGAAGTAAAAGGGAAAAAATCACTGTATGAACAGATGTGATACATCTCAGGTTTACACAAGACAATAGGCAAATTAATTAAAAAAATTCTACCTCTTGTATTCTGTAGTATTTCTAGACATGTCTTTAGATAAACTGAGGGGAAAAGTTAAAAGTCTCCACTGCTGATAGTGAGTGGACAAGATAAGAGGAAGAAATAAATTTGGCCAGGTTAGCGACACTGAAGGGAAACACAGTCGGGTGTTTTGTCCCTGTTTCCTGAGCCTGAGTTCCTTCCTGGAGACATTCTTTGCCTTTGATATTAGCTAGCACCTAACCGCGTTTTTCATTCTCTGTGTGTGCTGAGCTAGTCATTTTATTTTTTTTTTAGGAAATGGGAAACAATTTTCTCAACATTTCCAAATCGGCTTCTTAGCTTGTAATCTTCCTCTCAAAGAAGTTAAACACCAATGCACTGTAGCATTTTTATGATAATTAGTACCTTGCAAAAATGTAATTAGTACCTTGTGTAATTTCAAAGACTCAGAGCACTTGATGACAAAGTTGAATACTTAACTCACTTTATCTAACTTCTAAGCAGGTAACTTGTAACACTCCTTTCTCAAAGTGTCTACATTATTTATGGAAACTAGATCTCCTTTCCTTTATGCTACCTTACATTTGTGTAGAAGTTCAAACATCAGTTTAAGTCATAATTGAGAGATGCGGATGTTACAGGAACAATTTTTAGGTACCTAAGAATGACATGTTTTCAAAAAAGCAGAACTTTTGCTGTGTGTAACATTTTATAGAAGGCAAGATGAGTTAGCTATCACACTAAAAATGTATTTAACTGATGTCTAAAAATGTATTTACTTAACTAAAACTAGGATGCTTTCAACATTGTGAACAGTATGTAGCTTACCTTGAAATGAAGACTCTCCTTTATTATGATTTTCCGAAGTCTGATAATGGAATCAGATTCTTCTGTAGCATTCACAAAGTGATAATCTTGGATTGCTGGGAAGCCTCGCTTATTCAACAGTTCTCTAGTAATTTTACTCATGCATGACTTACGTTGCATTTCATCAGAAACATCTAAGTGAGTGCCAACAAGAATGACAGGGGATGTTGAAGCTCGAGCCTGTTAGTAAGATCCATATAGTCGATTAATTCAATAGTAAATGTTGATACTATTTTTTTATATTCCCATAAAACGTGATCAATTTAGTCAAAACAATGAAAAAAGAAACGGTTTCTCCCTCTTTAAATATATCTCTTTTAAATAAATTTGAAATCTGAAATACTATTTCATGTATTTATTCAGAGTAAGGTTAAATTTCAATCCCATATAATAGCCTTGATTGGATAACACAGTAAAAATGCATCAGCCTATAGATATGAAACATATTTTTAACATAGAGCAGTCTATTCAAAATAGTAATATTTAAAAATCAGCTTTTTCTAAAAGGAAGCAGCGTAAATCTGGGTTTCATACTTTGCAGATTACTAACATTGTCAAGTAAAATAGAGAGGCAACTGTATTTTTCATTAAAAACACCCAACAAAATGGAAAAGGAAAGGGTACTCTGCTAGTTGTCATCAGAATGGCAATGAAGCACCAGCAAGTACTGCATAGCAAGGGAGAATATATCAGAAAAGGTCTTCATCAACACTAATTGAATGTAACCTTCTGTCCTGTATCACTGCTCAAGGTGAAAAGAGTGAAAAAGACAAGTTTAACAAACAAAATCAGTATACAAAATCTTTATGTAATTGCATTGCCCAGCCATGGCAAACCATCTTACAAGAGGAAAAGACAAGTAATGCTCACCATGGAGTGATTCCAATAAATGAAAATAAAACACTTAGAGGAAAAGAAAAATATATCAGCTGAATCTTAGAACAATTTCCCTAACACAGTCCTGGAATCATTTCTATTAAGAACAGGATACAAAGCATATGCTTAACAGCATGATTTCAAACGTGCATCTAGTCAGTTTTAAATTAGTTAAATTCTGATTCCCCCAGAATTTACAACATTGTAAAAGCAAAATCAGATCTAACTTGTCATCCCTTTAATACTACCCCTTATTTTTACCAGTCAATTCAAAATATTGCCAGAACATACAAACTATTCTTTTGCACATTACTCTGTACCATTTTAAGTACAAAAGGGTGCTGATCATGTCTTTGTATGTCTACAAATATTTTCAGATCCAATATATAATGTATTTTAGCTCTTGTTTCATCTCACTATTTTTATTTGTTGAAGAGCTTCTCTCCTCTTCCCCTGTCTAAAAATATTTGTGGTTAATTTGCTGTTCACCAACAGCTCCCTGGAAAGTGGAATTCCATTCTGTATATATCTGTGGCTTACCTTGATGTTAAAAAGCCATGGCTTCATAGCATCCACCTCTGCTTGTCCTTTGCTGAGATCATAAACAGCAAGATATAAAGCTCTTTGAGTCATAAAATGAGGATGGGTACTGTAGAACTCTTCTTGTCCTAATGATAGAAAATTTCCACCATTTAGTACTTCCCTCATTGAGCATCTTCAGATCACACAAAGACAGCAGAACACTTCTTCTCAGATCACTAATCCACAAAGGAAATGCTTACAGAAAAATATCTAAATCGACAGGAAATCTGTAACAACTATGAATTTTAGCTAGGTAGTCTGTGGTAGCTCATTGACTTCAGTGTAGTGTTGAAATATATAAGCTAGTTTTAAATCAAGAAGTGTAAGATTTAACAACTGGATAAACATGGTTGCTGCAAAGACAACTTGAAAACCTAGAGAGACCCAGACTACAAAAGCAGAAACAGTTGAGTGGAAGGTGATTCTTCTGGTGATTACAAGCAGTTTCTTACTATTCTCAAATGACAGTTTTAGAGTGCTATGGTTGAAATGAGTGGTCAGACCACATTTGGTGATGAGAAATTACTGAGGCTTTCTAGTAAATTTGAGGGATTAGCTGCCACTAATTTATAAGTGGCCACTTGACTTTTGGTGTAAGTTTGCATGATTCTACTGTCCACAATTTGGAATTTCACAGGCTGACTCTAAGAATAAGTAATGCATTAATGTGTTAGAAAAGACAATAGTAAAGGACAACAAGCTCTTGAAATACCTCCAAAATCCCACACATTTAATATAAGCTCTTTTTTCATTTTGCCTTTCCCTTGAATGATCCAGTCTTTTACATCAATGCCTACTGTAGCTTTTGCACAGCCCAATTCTGTTCGTTTGTATCTCATTAGTTGTTGTAGCAGGGTAGTTTTCCCACTGCCAGTGTTTCCAACAATCATGAGCTTCATTCTGTTATAAGGTACAGCCTTCTTCAGTCGTTGTTGAAGAAATCTGGCATAAAAAAGTTTGCAGAACTCAAAGAAGTGTATAATAAAGAAAAATACCAACAGAACTCAAGACCAAGAAAAAACCTAAAACCATACCACTTTCTCCACATTTTCAGTATCTATTTGATATTAACTGGGATTTTTCACAGCCTGTTCTAATTTCCGATTTGAAAGTTAAACCTTAACTCAGAATGTGTCTTTTTTTGTTTTGTAATTACCCAAAAATGTGCTCTATGCAATGCACATGGGAACACAAGAAGCATATTAGAAATAATTGGTAAGCACCATTTATTGCATGATTTATAGGAGCACCAAATTCAAGAAGTAATTCTATTATAGTCTAAATCACTATAATCTATTTTGTGTGTGTTGATATGATATAATATGATACGACATGATATGATACCTTCCAGAGTAACACGCTGGATTTCACACGACAAACCAGCATATCTTTCCAAAAGGGTATGTTGCTTTCTTAACACTTCCTGCATATCTCAAGAAAGCAAAACAAGAATATTCAAGAACAATAGGGCAACAAACCTGATAATGTCTCTGGCTTTGCATCCCACATGTTTGAAGTCCAAATTAAGATGGAGTCCTTCCAAAGGAAGATCCCAGATTTTGGACAGTCTTCCCATTTCATCTGGAAAGAATCTCAAATCGGGATTGTGACTTACATCCAGAGAAGTCAAGTTCTCTAAGAAGCCAATCTGAGGAGGAATCTAAATAAAAGAACATTTAATGGGCAATTAAATGCTAAAAAAAATGTATGAGTATTAATACATTAAATATTTAATAAAACTAGATACTATTTTTACTGTTGTAGTTTAACTTCTTTTAATGAACTGGCCTAATATCCCACACTAATACACAAGGACTTCATAATGAATTCATTACACAAATTGAATATATGACACATTCCAGACAGAAAAGCTTAAAGAATATGATGATTTTCATTCACAGGAAGTACTACTTGCACTTACATACCATTTTACTAATAGAATTTATAATGATATGAGAGGTGAGACATGAAAATGAAATGAACACTGAAAAATTGCATTCAATTGAAAAGTGATTTAATTTTCTTTAGTTAGAATCTTACACTTTACCTCCTTTAACTTGTTGTGGGACAGGTGTAGCTTTTCAAGCCTAGACCATGCACATGCCTTTTCACTCAAGTCCAAGACATCTATTTGATTATGATTAAATAACAGCTCCCTTAAGTTTAATGATTTCCAGTGCATAGGTCCAGGCAGGCTTATGATCTTGTTTTGGCTTAAATCTACTGATCGCAAACTATAAACATGAAAATAAAAAAAAGAGAAGTTAGCAAATGAAAAAACAAACAAACAAACAAACTGAGATTAACTGTAACTGTATTAATTTTAATAAAGTAATGGATTAGATATCAGAACAGACAGTTTTCTGACAGGAATGCAGATAGAAGAGGATAATTACTATTATAAGCAAAAGTAATTAAGATATTATAAGCAGGTCTTCATTTCCTCAGAAAAAAATATAAGAAAATACATATGATTCATTCCGTATAATATTTTTTCAGTGTATTTCCCTGTGAATGAAATTGCCTAGTCATGAAAATAAACATCCATACTGTACTGTGTGTAGATGTTTCAGATAGTAAATTAACGAGTCACTTTAACTAAGTGTATATATTGTGATAGCAACCCGCTTCCTTCTTTCTACGATTTGCAGACATGCATAGCTCTGTTCAGATTGTAGAAGACATAGATCAACATGGTTGACACTCCTGCAGTGTAGATATTCAGTAATTCAACTGTAAACAGTATAGTTAACATACATTTATAACCAGATAACAGAGAACAGAGTTTAGCTCAGGATTCTAGTTACAGGTGAGTGCAGGACCATGGACTACACTGTTACGTGCAATGTCTAACTTATCAGAATAAATGTATTTAAAAAGTTAATTGCAATGCAATGTAACACTAATGTGTATTTTTATATGTTTTTAAAATAAATTTCAAATTTAAGAAAAAAAAACAACAGGGAACTTTCTGGTATTATCAACTTTCTAGAACCCAATATTCCACTTCTAAACTACGGAGCCTCACAAAGTGATTTGAACTGCTTTCTTGCTTGCCTCTAACTTAGGAGAGTAAAATTAGATGGTACGGGTACCTCACTCTTTTATCAGAATATTTCTATGAAAATATGTTTTTAAATACATGTATGTGTATAAACTATATAGTTCAACTACACATGCATTTAAGAACTACATAAAGAAGAACACCTCATTTCTGTAAGTCGTCTTATGTTGGACAAATATGCTCTTTATGTTACTGTGGAATATGAAGGATGCAAAAAATCCATGCAATTCCTTATTAATTTGTCCAGGCTGGGTTATGTAGAACCTGAAAGCTGCACCTTTTTCAACATATCCCTTAAATTTGCTGCTGCAAATACAAATGTTAGCATGCTGGAACACTGTAAAATCATGTTAATGATGATGTGCTCTATGTAAATTGGATTAATGTAAATTCACAGATCTGTGGATCCACCCTCCCCATGTTGCCATCAGCACTCACATCTACCAAATAACTGATCTGATCATCCTATCTAAGCACTCCTTTCACAATGTGATTCTAGTGACCTGCTAAGGTCAGTAACTTCTATAAATAAAAGCAGAAGTCTGATTTTCCCATGAGTATTGCTTTGAAGGTATAGCAAAATAAATGTCACATGCATCTTTATCACAATTCCATCTAGAGGAAGTGTCATTCTTTGAGAAAAAATAACTTATGGTATTTGAGAAGTGAAAAACAAATCTCAGTAACCTTGTGCAAAAGTCTGCAGAACTTCTTGAAAAAGAAAAATTGCCAGTATCTTTTTACTGTTAGTTTCAAGAAAATAATAAATTAATTCTGGTCTTCTCAGCAAGAATTGTCAGCTTCAGCAATCAAGCAATATATATTCAATAACAATGATTTGAATCTGAGGAACAGAATTTCTTAAAAGAATGAAGAAAATGTGACTGATTTGCCTTCATTTCAAAGCTACTAAGTTTTGGATTTAACCCCTTTGATAAGATTTCCTGAAAATCAGTAAAATGCGTACAATTTTCTGCTTATTAAAGGTCTTGCCATCAGATTTTCTTAATCAAGAACTTTACATTAATTTCAATAAATAAAATAGCAACTTACTGTGGTAGAAGAAGAATTGCTTCTGGAACATTCATAAAACAATTCTGAGATAGTTTTAAGCTTGTTATGCTAGATGACAAATCGGGTATTATTTCTAGAGCAGAAAAAGAGGTTAATTCTAATATTTTTCAGAATTCTTTAAATTATTTTTATTACTGGAATTTTCTAAAATCAAAGACAGACTAAAAGTTCAGTCTATCATCTTCTATACACAGGTCTTTGTACAAGCAACCAAAGGTAGAACCTGAATCTATTTTTTAAAGCTTATTTAAAATTAAACTTACAAAATGAAAGACGGTTAGAACCAAGTTAATATATTGACTTTTATCATATTACATGCTGGCATATTTCATCTCATATCGGCAATAAACATGGAAATAATCTTACTTACACTTTACTGTATTGTCAGTGTACCTAACATTCCCATAATTTACCCAGTGAGTGGTGGGTCTTATGCATATAAAAGTGTCTCTAACAGTTCAGCTGTGTTTAATGCAGGTATAAAAGCTACCTTCAGAAATACTGCGACAATAATTTCAAAATGAAAAATTTTATGTCTTGAAGATAGGAATAAATTCTGACAGTAACTTATGAACTCTTGCAGTATCATTAAAATCTCATTTATGTAATTTGTACTTTTCATCGGTAAATTAATTTTGACAACTTTGCATAAAATATGCTAAGCCACTGAAACACTTTGAACTCAATTCAATTGAACACTGGGTTCTAGTGAAGGTGATCTGCTCTGTGGTAGTTGAACTATCTCCACATGGCTTGGAGATACAACATAGGAACCTGCTTTTTCTGGACCAGAACCTGTAAACTAGTTGGGATACTTCACAGAATCTCAAATAACACCTGCATTCAGGCAGGTCAATCAAACATTCTACTTTATTCAGAAGACAATGCCGGATATAGTGCTGTAATACTTAGAATCATTAGGTTGGAGACCTTTAAGATCCTCAAGTCCAACTGTAAACTTAACACTGACAAGTCTACCACAAAGCCATGTCCCTAAGCACCACATCTACACATTTTTTTAAATAGCTCCAGGGATTGTGACTCCACTACTTCCCTGGGCAGCCTGTTGCAATGCTTGACTACCCTTTTGGTGAAGAAATTGTTCCTAATATTGAAACTAAACCTTCCCCGGCACAACTTGAGGCCATTTCCTTCCTATCTCTTGGCACTTGGGAGAAGAGACCAACACCACCTTGCTACAACCTCCTTTCAGGTAATTGTAGAGAGCGATCAGGTCTCCCCTTAGCCTCTTTTTCTCCAGACTAACAATCAGTTCCCTCAGCTGCTCCTCATAACGCTTGTGCTCTAGACTCTTTACCAGCTTCTTTGCCCTTCTTGGGACATGCTCCAGCACATCAGTGTCCTTCTTGTAGTGAGGGGCCCAGAACTGAACACAATATTCGAGATGTGGCTTCACTAGTGCCAAGTACAGGGGACAATCACTTGCCTAGTCCTGCTGGCCCCACTCTTTCTGATAGAAGCCAGGGTGTATTTCAGTACAGTATTAAACATGTATTAGTACTAGATTTGGAAGCTAACTTTAAATTATTTCTCTGCCTTGAACCTTCCCCAGCAGTATGCACGATCTCAAGTACACTCCATTTTTACAGCATCCACTACAAATGTAAAACTCAGATGAGTTACACTGAGTCAAATCAAATGTCCATCAAGGCCCATTGGAAGTATACTGCTCCCAACAGTGATCAGAAGCTGATGCTTAGGGAACTGTATAAACAAGGACAAGCATATGTGCTATTCTCCTTTTCTGTTCTCCCAAGTCTCCAAATGCTGGTGGGTGAGGAATTTTGTAACTTGGAATGGTTTCTAGAAGGTGGATCCTGTTTTCACAGATACTTACCAAGAGCATTCATCCTGGCATTAAACTGCTCCAGTTTCGTACAGCCCACGAAGACATTCTCAGCAAGGGATGAGATATTGTTCTTACTAATGTTTAAAATTTTCAATTCTTTCAAACATATGGGTGAACATAAGCACGAAATTTTGTTTCTGTGATAACAGGAAGAAAAAAAAATCCAGGTTTTTTTCAGTAACTATTAGCTAAAAAGTGAAAGTAGAGAGTACTGATCTGAAAATGCTATCCTTACATTGGTAAACCAAAAATAAGACTTTTATCTATATAAAGACTGACCAGTCAGCAAAAATACTGGTACATGTGGCAAATTGCAATAACATGACTGATATTAAGATTGTTTTAATTAATTGGAAGAGCTAATGTCAGAATGTGCTACAAGGTGTCATTTCCTGATTTTGCACTGCAGCTCAGTCTCACACAAAGAGGACTGTTGCACCTGATTACTAAAAGATATGTGTTTGCAGGATTATGATCACAGAATGACTATTGGTCTGAAAAAAAAAAGAATGGAATTTCATATAGGGGATACAATTCAGGATGAGTATATAATGTCACAAAGGTATTCTGGGAAGAAAAACACCAAAAGGAGAAAGAGACAAAGATCCTGAAAATACGGAGATAAAAGAAGCATGTGGCACTGTTTTGCCAGGGTAATATTGCTAATAAAGTTCCAAATAAAGCTAATGAGGAAATGCAACAGGAGTTTGAATTTAAAATGTTGCTTTTGTAAATTTGATTCACATAATACCACTTGCTTTAGTTACATATGTTGCTATCTTCACTCTGTGTGAACTTCTGTGTAAAAAATATTACCATCTTATTTAAAATAAATTATGGGAGATGAATGAGACAGTATCTGCAGTTTACAGAGCTATCAATAGCAGCATTTTTAAGAATTCCAAACAGGTATGCATTATCTCACTCACTAACAAACACGATAAAAAGTGTTGGTAAAGAAAAAAATTACGTATTTTCTCTGCTTCTGTAATTTAAAACATACCCATAACAATAAATGCAGTTCCACAAATCATACTTCCAGAAAATCTTTAGTGAATATGAAGTACAGTGGAAACTGTATTCTGTATACAGAAAACCTGGTTGAATATGTTAAGACAACACAGGCAGTCCTGTGGATGAATAGTATGGCAGTGGAAAATATGCTGAATTACATAATTTTTAGTATGTTACTAAAATCGCATGCTTCTATCAAGGCCCACAGATAGTCTCACAACACTGAAAACTAGCAATTTACACATTTGGATGATAATGTCAGTATTTCACTGCTGACTAAACAATCCTTTCTGTGCTGTAACAGCCATCATCCTGGATGACAAATATATTATTTTCTGTTATGTTTCTTATGCTACAGTCTATTTACTAACGCTACTCACCCTTCCAGCAACAGCTGTTCCAGCTTTTCAGCAACATTAGTAAGAAATTCAGGAATGCATACCAGCTGATTGTATGAAAGATTAAGTTGCTTTAGAGTTGGACATCTGAGGTATGGATCCAAAGCAAAGGAAGGCCCAATGTCATTTCGAGAGATATCAAGACTTGCAATACAATTCATTTTCAGTAAATAAGTTGGAAAGGAAGTAAATCGGTTACTGTGCAAATCCAAGTAAGTCAAGCATTTCAAGTTCTGGAAGAAAAGGAAAATTTGTTTTTAAAAGGTTAAACAAAAATATGAACTTTTAAGTTTAAAATTAAGTTATGTTTTATACAATTTATTAATGTACTTGTATTTCATTAGGAGAAATAGCAGAAAATAGCAATAACACCAATGTAAACCATAATATTTCTATTACAGAATAAAATAGAAAACATTCTTCTAAATTAATTAGCTCAGTTTTACAAAATTTAACAGATATGAATTGCCTGCAGTTCCTGGTTCCATTTATATTATGATGTTACTCAAGATAACATATCCTAAAGCAGTTCTATGCAGTAAATGACTTAAAACGGTTCAATAAAAATAGCTTTATTTCTAGCTGAACATAAATTCACTGGATGAAAATTGAGTGAACGTATGAAGCATGCAAAAATACACATCTGTATTCATTAGCAGTATTGTTATGGGTACATTGTTAGAGACAAACAATTTAGTGTAAATAATCTCAACTTGTATTACATAAAATTATGCAGAATCACCTCACACAGTTGTTCTGGAATGTTTATAAGAGCATTTTGGTGGAGCTCCAGTTTCTCAAGATGTTCCAGATGACTAGTTAAGCAACTATTCTGGCTGATGGCATCAATGTTCTCCAGCTCATTTGATGAAAGATCTAGAGATTTAATATATTCTTTCTCTGAGATCAATGAAGAAAGGCTGTCTGATGGTTTTAGATGTGGTAAAAATTTTGAGATGCTTTCTGTTAAAACAAAAGCATGGGAAAAATAACATGATTTCATTTATAATGTAATTAAAATTAAGATAAATCAGCTTGGGATCTAAAGATGCATAAGACAGTGAATGTTGGGATATTGGTTAAGATCAAAATCCATGAAGACTCCTAATAAGAGACAGAAATTTATAAGACAGTAGGGAAGATATGAATGCTTATGCACTGCACAACAGAAGTAGCTTTTGAAAGTTAGTAAGGACACTCATGAAATTTCATTCCTTGTTTAATTCTAGATAAATTATTCATGAAGCCCAGGAAAAAATAATTCCATATATATATATTATTCGTACTCCACGGTAGTATTTCCAAAATATTTCCTCCTCTTTGTAAACATTTCCATAATCTGGCTAAAATATTTGCATGCTATGCTTGTGAAAGCATTAAGGATGAAAAATCTGTTATTTATGTTAAATTGTATAGCTTGCTTACTGGGGGATTCATCTGAAGTCAAGACTCTTCTTCTTTGTTTCATTAATGGTTCATAATCTGAGCCAGGTCCCTGGAAAATCCCAGATGAGAACAAAAAACAGTTATGGACACATACAGATATCTGAAATTATCTGAATTCAGTACATTTCTTTTTATTGTGGCTTTTTTTATCAGAACTTCTATGGGGAATGCAAAGAAACTGTACATTTAAACTAAAAATAACAATAGGTCACATCTTTATAAAGCTTACTGATCCCTATGATATGAAAGAACAGTAGATTTAAAGTGCAATGGAAGTAGTGCAGTTTTTTGGCAACCTAAAAGGACTTTCACTAAGGTGGGGTGTTAGGATGGAGCAGGATATTACAAAAAATAACTTTCATTCTCTTTCGGAGAGCAATTCACAAGAACATGTACTTCCTATTAACCATAAATTTTTGCTGAAATACACTCTCATCTGTGCAGTGATCTGGAGCACAGTAATTGCACAGCAATAGAAGGAAATATTAAATGACAACAATGAGACAAGAGCCCATGTGGTTACATGACCTTTCCTAACACTTGATTATTAACATCTTTGCTGTAGGCAACACAGATGGGCTTGTAAGAAGCCTGGGATGAATAAGGATCTGACTTACCACAGAATAGGAATGTCGTGGCAAAGTAGGAGAACCTCTTTGAAATGTCATTTCCCTACAATATAAGTCAGCAACTGCAATTGAATTGGACTTCTTTTTTGTAAAAAGTGTACCTTCACTTCCTAGTACAAAACAATAATAGGAGGATTTAAAAATGAGGCTCAGAATTCAACTGTAATATAGATGCTGACATACAAAGGAGACATACATTTCAAAAGCATCAATATTGGCAGGATCTCACTGGTTAATAGTGCATGCAATAGGTCAAGAGTGTCGTCTCTGTATTTTAAGAGTACATGGGCCATACTAGCCTGACATGCTCCAAATAGAACCTGCATCTTGTTACATTGATTTTATGATTTATATAAATTAAAATTTATTTTATTGACTTTATGATTTAAAATTTTCAGCAGGTTGGGATTATTATACATGTTTTATAACACATCTTCGAGCTACTGCAGTGTAAATAACTTTTTAAAATACAGAAAGTTTGTATTTTAATAGATAAATTAGCACTCCCACATTTATTGTGAATGAAACATCAAGTGCCACTTTGGTTTTGGTGATTTAGGGTTATCTAGACCCACTTAGTGTTCCTCTTCTCAAAGTTACTTTTAGAACTCCTAAAATCACTCCTATTAGCAAAAGCTGCATTTTTTAATCATAATTTACATATAACAACTTTTCTATGTGGGACAACAAATAGTACCTATTATATATCTGTGCTATAGACCTACAGAAATGAAAAATGGTGTTGAATGATGTAAAGGAAAAGAACAAAACAGAACCAAAAAAACCCTCCTTAGGACACTGTAATTCCAAAATTCATATTCTTCATCTGTGCTAATTTTATGTGTCCAGCGGTTCAAAAACAACAGTGCCATTTGAACAAACAAAAGGCACGTTGTAAATTAAGGCCATTTTATTGTTAATGATATCATAGACAGAAATGTTGTTTTTTATAAGTTAAAGGCATTCAGGTTTCGTGACATGGCTACCAAGAATGATGCTGGACTGAGACTTGTCATTTACACTTTCAATTAGATAGCTTTAGGATAGAGCTTGTTTCATCCACTTTATTTGTTAACAATAAAGGCCTCTATACTAGACTTAGTTGTGAGCACTTTATTTACAGACAACCCAGGGCAAAGGGATTTCTAGATCACAATACACTTGACCTCATGATGAGACAGATTGTGCTCTTGAAGTACTTGCTTTTTGCTTTTGACTATAAAGGCAGCATATGAAAATTTCTGTCTCAGAAACAGACACCAAAATAATTATTATCTACATCTGGTTGGATTAATCCCACTTTCTCTCAACCAGAAACAACTGATTTATGGCTACGGTCTAGCCCTGGAACACTAAATTTGGATTATAAAAAGAAAAGAAAAATGAGAAACAATTACCTTCACTATCAACATCATCACTCAAAGGAAAAACGCTGTCCACTAATGGGTCAGAAATGAAATTCCAATCATAGTTTTTATCCACTCCATCTTCAGAGATGTTTAGATCAGAGGAGGCTCTTGATCTATCTTCTGAAATATTCTTCATCTGAAATTTAAGCACCATTCTTGCCAGTGCAGAACCTGCATCTGTATGTATAAGAAACCGAAAAGTTAGCATATTCTCCAAGGACTCCAAATAGCTTTAAAAAAATAACAGAAATAATGATTTATTTTCATGGTTTGGCAGTTGTTCTATAACCACCTTGATGCTATGAAGGGATTCTCAACTGAAGGTCTTGATGTAAAAAACTTACATAGTATTATCAAGAGATATTAACACATTCCATAAAGCAAATTCTATATATACTCACTTTGTTTTCTTACTGGAGTAAGTTTATCTGGGAACAAAGGAATGAGCCAGGATGGTTCTAGCCTCCCAATACCAAATCCTCCAAGACATATACTGCTGTTGGCAACATCAAGGCTAAGCCTCTTCAAGAGCAAGCTGATAATTTGGCTATCTCCTCTCTTTATACTGATGGTTAAAGCACTCCGAACATCCTGCTCTCGAGCACCATTGGCTAACAGCAATTCCACCAATTTAGGATTACTTCCTTTCTCACAAACCTATCAGAAAAGCAATTTAAAAAATTATGTGAGGCACTCAAATAACACCTGAGATGGCATTAAGAGACTTGTCTCAAATTCAGATTCATTGTGTTTTCAGGATCATGTCTCATTTTCAGTTACACAATTCCCTATGGCACAAAGCACATGCCTAAGGCATCCGAGTACCAAGATGTTATATTACTTTAGCTGTGCACAAAAACTTCATCTTTAAGTACAACACAAAGTAAAAAAAAATCCACCATTCCAAGACAGCATTTTGGGCCAAGTATTCTTTGCAGGTCTAGAACAGAGTGGGACTAAGTACACTGAAACTTATCTATGCACAATACTGCCTGATGGTCTGTCTACCTGTACTTATGGACTGGGCTCTAATGGCCTTGACGTCATTTTCACCTGATTAGTTCAGAAAAAATGATAGAGTTTGCAAAGCTTGAGCTTAAGTCTTCCTCAAAACTACTCCAAAGCTAAAGCTAAGTCAGTACTTGATTGAACCCAGGTTTGTATGTGAACAAGATAAACAATCAGAAAGCATGAACTTTAAAGTGAACTTGAACCAGAAGTGAACAGGCAGTGTGGGCACATTCTAGGTGACGGTGACCCTATGAGCTTCAATAAGGTGAAGGGTGTTTCAACATCAGACTGATCCTGAAGTCACTGTGAGTAGCAATGGTTAACACCACTCAGGTCACAGTTAGATTGCACCGAGTATTGCTGCTGTGTTCTGTCAAATATATTTTTACATGAAAAGAGAAAGGAACCCCAAAACACAAACTTTAAAGCAATAAAACTACATATTTTTCCATATATTACCTGATAGATCAAAGAGTTTGTCTTTGTCTTCTTATTAATATCAGCTCCCAGTAGAAGTAAACATTCAGCCATAATACTATTGTACTCAACGCAAGCTTTTTCCAGCATCGTATTTTTTAAATCATCATTTTCAACTATTTTAGCGAAACATTTACAACACAGGCTTTGAAACTGAATGGGAAGACAAAAATCAAAGTTAGGACAAGAAAAGCACCAAAATTTTTCAGCTGTGGAGCTGTCAAAAGAGAGAAGATACCTGTTGATCTCGCTGGTCAGTGAAACACATAGACATCTGGTAGAAAATGACTGTGTCAAATGATTCATGTATGAGTAGCTTTGCAAAACAAGGTGACAAACCAAGAATTGACAAGATTGCATGAAATCCCTAAGAACACAATGAAAAGATTGAAATAAGTACAGTGTTAAAAAATGTCATTTTAAAACAGGTTGTGCAACAAGATAAAATTTCAACCAAAAGATATGTGCGTTAAGTTTTTTCGTCTTGCTTTTAAACATGTATATGTTTATTCACATATATAATTCACAATAATTCACAAATTGAAGAGTATCAGGAGAAAGGGCAGAAACATCTGGTTTACATAACCTGTATTTATATAGCTGTAGCTTCATGCTTGTTTAGCTGACTCACTTAAACAGATATTAACTGACAATTTGAAAAGCCAAATTATGCACCACAATATCTGACAACATCCTGCCCGATAGTGACAAATGTACTCGTGATTTCCTGAAAATGTACAGAGGAAACAATCTCCTAAGGATATGGGATGAAGATGCATCTCCTGTCCCAGTGTGTTGCTCTGTAATCCCTGAATTTGAAAAAAAATATATAGGCTAAATGAAAAACTTAACAGGTGTACCTAAAAACGAAAAAGAAATATAAACCTATCCTGTGATTCTTCAAGTACACTTCACTCAAAAGGGTGAACTGGGTAAACTATGGACTTTTTGTCCAAACCTAATTGAGACCAAATAACTTTAAGTAACTTCCTTATTCCGCCCCATTATTTTGAATTCTCTCTACACTGGTTGCTAAGTTAAACTTGGTAGGGTTGGGGGGAAAAAAGGCAGTAAAGACGGGAGGCTGTACTCGTGATATTTCCATACTGATCTGAAACAGAAGTACAGAAACCCTCACAAGAAGCTGATCTCAGAGGCAAGCTCCATTCCGCTAGAAAAATGAAACTGGCAACAAACAGGGGAAGCTTCTGAAGCATCGGAAACAGAACTTTCATACAAGGAGGACTGAACATGTGTTTGCAGACAGAAGAACTCTCCTTTCATATTCAGAAGTAGATCCAAAGTCTGACACAGTAGTTCAGTAATATCCTTCTAAAATACAGCATTCCTACATTAAGCTTATTGCTGAGAACTAAGTTATTTTCTACTACTTTTCAAAAAAGGGCAGTCAATACTATAATGACAGTTACTTCATTAAATGGTTACAGGTTGACTGAACAATGGACCATGACTGAGAAATTTGTTCGAGTTTGCAGATCTCAAAGGTCTTAGACAAACACCTAAAAATATGCTTACATATCCTGGATTGAATATATGCCTTCAAGAAAACCATACTGGTTTAATTTTGAAAACGTACTGGTTTAATTGTAAAGGTTTATACTAATCAAGTAATTGCAACAAAACCAAAATGAAATAATTAAAATAAGGAATTATGCTTCAAATATAACTGCATTAGAATAATTTTCTAAAGCTTTGCCTTTCACTTTCATCTTTGTACACAGAAATAAAACATACATGCATCTGGATTTCTGTGACCTCTTTAAATCGCCGCAGAGTAGAAACCAGAACTGTTGACAGAACATGCATAGTTGCAATACACAAACTCTTTCTTGTAATCAAAGAGCATAGAAGACTCAAACCCAAACACTGTATGCCTAGAAGAAAAAAAGAAAAATTAATAATAATTATTATTCAGGTATTCTGAGTGGAATAAACCCATGAATTAAGTAGTGTTACATTACTAATATTCCAGAAAGTTATTTGCATAAACTATTACAGGGCCAGGCATAGCTAGAAAGTGGATGAACCTGAGGACTATGCAGTACTGCAGCCTCTTCTTGCCATGTAACCTACATCACATCCAGTACTAAAGAGTGTAATAAATGTATTACAGCTTCTATGGTGAGTCAGCCCCTCCTACTACATCATTCACATTCAACTGTAACAATACCTTCCCTACCTTGTTCATCTGGATACATCTGCAGGGTGTGAAGCACAGTGTCAGTAGCTCCTTGTTGGGTTAAAATTTCTAGTGCACCAGTGCACTCAGCTACAGAACCAAGTAGTTTTAATCCACACTTCTGAATGCTAGGATTTCCAATAAACTAATGGAGAAATTAATATAATATCAGATCAAGTTTATTCTGCGTACAATGGCAACAGACGAGTTGCTTGTTCTTAAAGTTGTTCTTTAAGAACAAGTGATTGTTGTTCCTAAAGTATGTGAAATTACAGCTTTCAAAAAGGTTTCCTTTTCAACCATCAGTTTCAGCCACTCATAAACTCCTCAGATTTTCACCTTTGATTCTGAAAATATTCCCTCCCTAGTTTTCTAAAGGAAAGTGTTTGGGGTTTTTTTGGCAACTGAAAAAATATGAAAAGAAAAAAATAGGAAGCAATACATTTATTACCACACCCCATCAAGATTTTAAAAAGTTTTTGGTTCAGTTATATAGCAATTCAATAGGCTACTTTTTGTGATTATTTTCCCAGTTTTCCCCCACTTTTAGACAGAGGAAACCTAGATGAGGCCTAGATCTGAAAGTTTGCATAGATGTCACAGTGACTTGCAAATCTGCAAAATTATTTCAGTGGAGTCATGCCCATCTTCCTTCTTATTCCTTCTCTAGTTTTCCATTAAAGTATGTTAATTTCTAGCCCTTCTGGTTGATATTGTAGTACTCTAAAACAGAGACCAGTTGGATCAGAAAAAATCAGGATGGTCACAAAGCACTGAAGACTGTACTACACTCTGAAGTAAAGATTATTTTGTCTCCCTTGTTAACTCCTATATCCTATATTTTCAGGTGAAGAAATGTTCTTTGACATTCTAGTACTCTTTTGCCGATACATTACTTGCTCTGACTTTTATCGTAAATGTAAGAGACATAAATTTCCTTGACTGAAGGTGTTTGGGAAGCCTAAAATTGTTGAGAGACTTCTAAAAAATGGTACATTGCTACACCCACTTTGATTGTGGTCATGTGAACTTTGTAAACCTCGCAGAGGTAGGATTCTTCTGAAGGCCGTGGAGTTAAATGTTTCCTATCACTAAGATTTAAGGTTAATTTGCTGTGTAAATTGCCCAGTTCTTCCTTTGTTTAGACTGGGTCTCCTTCAGCCTTTCACTTTTCAGCCTCTCCTTCAAGGCACCATGATCATTCTGTTTTCTGGTGGTTGGAAAAAGTTACAGACTTGAACAGTGAAAAGAATGGAGACAACTGAGAAACTCTGTTCTGTCAAAACAAAAAGGAGTATGTATCCATGAAAGCTATATTAAAGAACCGGTCAGTTCTATGTGTAGTTGAGGTGTGGGTATGAGGACACTTTTCATGTATAAACTAATCCATTAAAAAAGCACAAATAAACTGTAGGCTTGAAAAACATATTAGCCTTGTTTTTATAAATATCAGTTAGTTATATTATAAAGGATCATTGAATACACTCCAGAACAGAAAGAAGAAACCTCAAATGATAAATTAAACACAGGAGTTCTTATTCTACCAAATCAATAGAAAAATCAACGTAGAACTAAAACTTACAAATGATTCACCATTGCAAGTGCAAAATAGTGACAAATTCATTAGAGTAAAGCTTTAACTATACCCTGTTCAAAGCAGTAAGCACCAACGAATGAGTTCCCTCCAACAGACACTGGCTTTTAATGACTTTTACTGTAAGTGCAAAAGCAGCATCTCCCACATCTCTGGAAGAACCCTTCTGGTCATTCTTTGTATCTGCAACAATGGAAAACAGTCTTCCTCAGAAGAATAGATTTAATATTTCCCCCAGTAATAACCCAATATAACAATCAAAACAGATTTTAACAACTGACTCAGAGGCTGTATTTCAGATCTTACATCTTTAGAAGACTAGTTATAGAGACTGGAGTTCCTCCAGATGTACATTGTAGTGTGAGTATATTGTGTTTTAAATGATTTCACCATATATTTGCTCACTGCTTGCTGAGAAAATGCAAATTCTTGCCAAAGAATTTTGTCTAAGGTACTCTGCAATATATTACTTTTTTTATCTATGGGGTTTCTTAGCGTTCCTGATACCTACTTCAGAATGCCTACTCCTTCTGGAAAGGAGACACTATAGAGAAGCTATGAACTAGTTGCCTTTTATCTCTTGCCAGCACATCATAGACCAAATTTTACCCACAGATGACATAAGTGGAAGGTGAGTATAAATAAAAGAACAGAGAAAGTTCTTTCAGATTTACCTTTCTGGTAGCTATTGGCACTTGCAGTCACGTGGCACTACAGAAAGTACCCAGAAATCCTTTAAAAGTCATTTCAAGTATGCTTATTTGTTCCAATTACTTTTTATTCCCCAATTAACCTGCAAGTTCCAACATCCAGTTGGTGCTCTCTTTGTTTGATTACACTTCAGAAGGGCCTCACTTCCAGAATACTGGCAAAAAGTGCCTTGCATACATACTAGAATATATATATCAAGTCTTAATCATGCTGTTTAATGTAAAAAAAAGAATGTATTAGGATTATAATTCAAAGAATAGAAAGAAACTGAAAACCTGCAGTCTGAATATGAGCCAAGTGGCTAGTTTCAGAGTTACTTGTTTTGTAAATGTTCAACTAAAACTAGTAAGAGATACCTGCACAAAGTTGTTCTGAAAAAAAATCAGTACTCCATGTTTATACTCTCACACACTTGATATCAGAGGAAAAAACAGGATATACAGCAGTAAACTGATAAAAAGAGTTAAAACATTCTCCAAGTCTATTAAAGGTATAGAATTAACAAAGAACATATTTTTCCCACTGTACATTTCCTTTAAAGAGTATTTTTTTTTAAAGGAATTTCTAAGCTGGTGAGTTTGGCATGTCTTTTTCTGTAGAAAATAGTATATAACAGTATATTTCGTATCTTTAAATCAGTCTTCATTTTTTTGTGTCGGAGGTCAAATTTTTATGTTCCTTCCAAGAGATGCTACTAAAACAATTGCATTTTGTGCTACAACGTTGATGTCATTATCATTGTTTGCTCTCACTTAAATGGTATCTATGATAAAAATACACAATCATGGTGATAGCTCCACACTCATTCCCCGAATTTATTCAAAGTAATAGAGTTAACTCTTTACTGATAAAATCAAGATGAAATCAGCAGTGATAATTTTGGTCCGTTACCTTCAATATCTCAAAAGTTTTCGTTCATCTTGTGTGTTCTTAAAGAGTTACAGCTGCTCTCTCTGTTATGTATAGAACTCTGGAAAATTTTCTGAAGTCCCATTAAAGACTGTCTGATAAGAAAGACTAAACCCCAGCTATCTAATTCTGTTCTCTGGTTTGGTGTATGATGCCACACTGATTATATTTTTGGATGACTTACCAGGCATCATAAAGTGTAATAGGACTCGAAGTCCTTCCAGTTGTACAGACAGTGATTTTTCATGTTTCCTCAGGGCTTTTACAACTTCTGATGCAGCTACTGTCATTATGTCCAGATGAGGGAAACTGAAAATATTGTTTATAAAATAAATAAAAAGAATGCATTTGTAAATTTTACATATATTTGCTTCCTTAATTAACACTGTGTGAAAACACTTTAGGACACTGTAAATATGGTTTGAGCTATGAAATATAAATGAAACTATGGTACTTCTTTCTCTTCATCATAGCAAATACATTATTTTCACGCCATTCCATGAATTCAGTCTATGTAACTAATTCCATTCTAGACTATCGAGAGGTAATTTTCAATCCAGTGCAGAACAGTGATACAGAGAGAGTACAGTATTTCACTATTCTTTCATTTTATAGTACTTTTTATTCATGTGAACATGTTTATGGCAGCTTTGAGATTTTCTTCTTTATAAAATGAAATTATTCATTAAAAATTTTGTGGCTGTATCTCAAGTCTGTCATTTTTTCACAGACAGCTTAGCATATATAAAGGTTTCAGGAAAGGCTGCAAAAACTTGGCAAGACACTTGGAATAATGCTTCCACCGTGTATACCAGTATTTATGAGTCACAAGTTTGCTTTCCAGTCATATTCTAGAGCATTTGCAAAAGCCAACACAAAAGTAATAATAACACTATATTTTATTAATAATCAGAGTTAATATTGTGGGCAATTTCTTAGTGGAATCCAGTGTGGCTAATAGGAGGGGACACCACCCAGAGATAGTCTAATTCAAACCTCACTGCTCAAGGACCATGAAGGGAATAACATGCAGCTCCCTACACAAATCCACCTGGGCACTTGACTACAGGGCTTACAAAATTCAATGTCTTGAACAGAGCTGGCAGCCTGTGGTCAATTTTAGTATCAGTGCATCAGTTAATAATTTAAATGTAATCCATCACATCACTGAATCTCGCAAACTGCTTTGGAAGTGGCCAAGTGTTTCTAAAGTACATTACCTTCCTTCGAAAACATGATTCAGAATTCTGCAGGCACTTTCAGCCACTTCAGGAGAATGTGGATGTTTCCTCATTATATCCAAAACATTCATATGTATTCCTTTAGCCAAAAGTGTCTTCCTAATATTTACTACAACACAAAATAGCAAGCATCCTTTAAGTAAATCTATCTCATTTTATGTATGTGAGAACTCTCTCTCAAAAACAACAGAACTGCTAACTTTTTTCCTCCTTTTTCTGATTTTTTTCCTCACCAAACACACACGTTATAGAAGTATAAATCAGCATGGGAAACAATTTGAGCTGAAGCTGACTTCTGGTTGCATAGCTTAATCATGAGCATTATAATTCCTCAATGCCTAATGAGTTAAAGTTTCTGCTATTTTTACTTACATAAAATTAAGGGAAGGAGAATACACAGCTCTACTTTTGTTTTCAAAAATGTTTATTCTTAAGCTATTTTTCCTCCTAATTGTAATCTGTGATCATGTAAGAAAGCTACAATTTAAAACTTTCAAAAAACCTTCTAACTTCCAAAATAAAGTATCAAAAATGAAACTCTATTTGCTCTATTTACTTAGTTAATGTATTTTAAAAAAATTCAAATACCCAAGCACATGTTGTAGCTATAAATGTAACCAATACAGCTCAGAACACTATGAAAATATTCTACATTATCATGGTAACTACCACCAATTCTTGTCGTTCCCAGCTCAGTACATCCATTTCAAATGGTTAATTCAAGTAATATTGCATTGTGCCAGAGGGTTTTACTAAGCTTCTTTATGTCTATCATTTCTGGTGTAAGCACATCCATTAATTAAAAAAAAGATAAAATAAAAATTTGTTTTAGGTTTCCAAAGGCAATCAGTGGCCCCCTTGTCAGTAACATGTTATGAAAATACCTGGTATAATATACGACAACAGTATGCATACATTTATTTCTCAATATAGAGACATATTTATCTCATAAAAAACTAGAAAACCTTTTCATTGTTTGGTTTTATGCACTTGGATGGCTCAGAGACCTAGTGATAAAACAATGCTTTCTCACCTAGCAAATGGTAATTAACTGCCAGCCTTTATCTTCCTATCTAGCCAGTGGTTCTCAATGTGCAGTCTACAAACCACTTGAGGTCCATGACCATTTCAAAAGGGTTCTGGGAAAGGTATCTAATACACGCAGGCCAACTGTCAGTAGGCTTAAATACTCTACCCAGGGGTCCACATCTCCACTGAAAAATTTTGAGGGGGTCTGCAAATTAAAAAAAGTTAGGAAACCATGTTCGGGACACAATCAGGACTAAAGCAATCTTGAAAACTGTTTTGCACATTCTTAACTTTCTACACATGATCTGATTCAGTGAAGTCAACAGGACTGCTCAAATTTCCTGTGTTAAGCAAGAAAACGGTATTTGTTGGGCTGTAATCCTTACTCACGTGATGTCCAACAAGTGCTGCTCTTGACAAAATTCAAACATGTGACAAATATTTAAACAAGCATACAAAGAGAAGACAGTCTTTACACGTCTCCTGCTCTAAAAAATAGCAACTGCAACACTTAAACTGGCAAGAAGCTCTTTACTTCCACATACTGTCTTTGATACTAGCCAAGAATAGCTAAATATTCTTTAATACTACAGCAACCATTTTCTGCAGAGTTAGAAAGTAAGGATAACTAAATTCCCTTACCATTTTGTTGTGACAAAATTGCCAAGGTACTAGCAGCTGCCTGAAACACTTCTTTTGAAGAGGAGTGCATCAGCATGGAAAGCATCACTGCTCTGTCTATTGGGAACCTTTCACAGAGAGAAACAAACCACTGCACATTGACCATATTACAGCAGTTACATCATAACTATAGTTCAGTTTCCTAAAAAGGTATTAAGTGACATAATTAAATTTTCAGATGATTGTAACTGACTTCTAATATTTTTCCAGAGCAACAGCTGACAGAAAATCCTTTGCAAACTATGCACATTAGCCTACTCTGAATCTCACTAAATTTACTTGGAACTGTGCTCTCCAGGTGACTTGAGGTCCAGAAAGGGGTACAAAACAGGCTTACTAAAATGTGAATTATTAAAATTTTAAACAACTCTAAGAAACAGTTTAAGTACAATGAAAGCCTGTGTCTTAGCCATGCCTAGATTCTCCCTGATGGTAGCCTCCCCTCTACTATGCCCCTTCACCTGATTTGTGCGAAAATGAGCATTGCTTTTGCATACTAACATACTAAGTATCTTAATCTTCATAGAATCATAGAATACCAGGTTGGAAGGGACCTCAAGGATCATCTGGTTCAACCTTTTTTGGCAAAAGCACGGTCTAGACAAAATAGCTCATCACTCTGTCCAACTGAATCTTAAAGGTGTCCAATGTTGGGGAATCCACCACTTCCCTGGGGAGATTATTCCAATGGCTGATTGTTCCCATGTGAAAAATCCTCCCTGTTTTCCCTACTCTTACATTCTTTAATCATCCTTATCCTTGTTGTAACTGAAGAAGAAATTCCTTGTGAACTGTAAAAATTACCTCTATTAGGCTGTTCTAACCCTTTATTAAAATACTACCAGTTTTGCCTGAGTCAAAACTTTTCAAGAAAGAACCTTTCCCAAGTATTGTTGATCACCGTGCATTGCATCATATATTAGAAAACAAGAAATTAAGAATAAAAATAATGGAAACACGAGTCCCCAAATGGCCTAATAGTAGGCTTTCATTTTTTTCATTTAAAAAAATATACTTCAAGATATTAACACTGACTGATTATCTCCATCTCCAATCTTCTCATGAAGGTTGTGTTGATACAGAAACAAATTTTTCAAAGCCCAGCATGCAGCCTCCTAAACATAAACCAAGACAAAAGGATTAAAGAAAATATGCTTTTAGGGTATCAGAAATATATGACAAAAAAATATCTGGACTGTTTTTCAGGTCATGACAAAGGTACAAGGTGCTTTATGTGGAAATACAATAAGGTGTGGACTGTCGCATTCTTTATAGCTGAGATAGGTCTGAGTTACAAACATATGCCACATTCCCCTTCTTTGATTTTCATTTTGACACTTATTTTAGGCTGAGATTAATTCTTCTGTTGATGGGCCTGTGTTTTGATGCTGTATACAAAGAAGCTACGTAAGCAAAAATCTTTGGACGGCCCAAGTTACAGGTAGCAAGTCTCATCTTAACTACCTACATTTGATCCAGAGGAATAACTGAAACCATTTGAGGTGAACAAAGATAAGAAAAGCAAGAAAGGTAAGATTTATTCTAAATCTAATTCAGTCATTAAGGCTTTGTTTGCTCAAGGATATACAAGAGAAAATGATGTTGCTAAACATTTTATTTAATGGTTAATGTAGTCTTTCCATACCCTCATCATCCCAAAATTCTCACCAGTACATCTGTGGTTTTTTGGTGTAGTTCTAATGCTCTGTAACATGCTTCCAACCAGCATAATTTCTCTTCCTTCTCCTCTTCTTTTCTTTCCTCTAAGTCTCGGTTTAAGAATATTGTTTCAGCTTGAAATATAAAATATTTATAATAAATTATTATGAAAACAAAAACTTATGTCTTAGCTTTCCTGTAGTCATAGAAGTGGTCACACTGCCTATGAGTGAAAATCAGTGGGAGTATTAACTTCCTGGGAAGGGAAAAGTATTTTAAAATAAACTCTGCAACAAATTTCAAAAATGTTTTTAAGGTTATAAAGAGACTAAAAATCTTCATTATAGTGTAGTACATTCTGTATATAGTTACATATCAGTCAATGCTCAGGCTCTGAAAAGACCTGCACGTACTTTTTTTTTGTGTATTTACACACAGAATATCACAGACATAAAATATAACTGTGATTCATTTGCACATAACCACTTATCACAGAGCCATCCATACTCTGAAGCCGTGCCATTAAAAAACAAAATGCAAATTGCAGTTGCTAAGAGAGAAATATCTGGTCCCAGAAACTGCAGTAAAATTTTAAAGAAAACATTTTATACCTGTGATTTTTCAGCATTTAAGAAAAAAAAAGTATCAACACTGACCAAAATATCAGAGGCTTAGTGGCCTAATCTTTACTATTTTGAGACTCTTAAAGAGCATTTCTACTGACTTTTGTATGGAACAATTACTCAAGACTAAGAAGATCAGACCCTTAGCTTTTTGCCACCAGCTAACTGACTACTGTTTCAAAACAGTAGCACACCCAGAGTGTGCTCCAGGAAAAGTTTAAATCTTTTAATTGATTTGAGAACTCGAGCACAAGCTTTGGTGTTGCTATCAACTACCACAGTATAATGAGTACTGACTTCATGGCAAACACAGTAACAAATTAGTGTTGTTATACCTAGAGATTTTATGTTAAGTAGGAATTATCCAATATTTGCTTATGAACAAACAGGTTGCTTTGTTAAGAGCTGTCAACATAATTTACTAGCTCTGAACAGTGTGAAGGTGTTAGGCATATGGTATGAACACAGCTCTGTCACAGTAAATAAACTAAGCATGTAGGAAATCTAGCTCTGTCAAAGATATCCTGCTCAAGGCTTTCATGCTAAAGAAATGCAGTTTAAAATTATTATGGGAAATCACCAGTATAAAAAAAAATAACAAGTGGACAGATAAATTAAGTAATTTATTTATGTATTTGGGAAGGAATTTACTTACTCAGAAGAGCTAAACAACTGAGAGCTGCAGCTTGTAACTTTGCATTTTCAGGGTATGTTTTAACAGCCTTCACGATGACTTCTGGAACCTTATGTAATACAAGGATATTGAAAAAATTTCCTGAAAGTAAGATATTAAATGAATATAAACACATATCCAGAGCTTAACATGCATTTAACATAAATTTCTTAGTACAGGGCATGACACAACAATGTTCTATTTGTGGAAAGAAGAGGTCAAGGACAAAAAACAGTTGGGATCTAGGTTCTTTGTGTTTTTTACAAAAGACTGAGGTTTAATACAAAATGTATCACTTGCAGACTTCCTGTCAGGAAGCAAATGCAGTCCTGGTCTTGAATTCCTGCAATGATCTGATTTATCCTATTAAGCAAGTGGTTTAACCCTGTTTTGTCCTCTGGTTTTGCCCTCCTCATTAAATAGATCAAGGTCAGCATCGTAACTACAGGAAACATACATTCTAGAATAGTAGAAAGAATTAGATTTTGGTGAAAAATCTATTTAAAGCATAATTTTATCATAACCTGTACAGTATCTTATGTTATAGGTTGAATATAAGGAATTCTGCAAAAAGCAAGCAAATGAAAATAATTTTCCCATTAGTATTTTGCATATTCAGCAACATTCACTTTGTAAAACATAGTGTTCAATCACTATGGTTTCTATTTTGATATTCAATTTTGTTTAATTCTGGATTAGTAAAAATGAGAATCACACTATTAACATGAAAGGTCAAATTAAAATCTGTATCAATGCTTCTCAAACCCTTCAAATAAGGTATGAAATTAAGATGTCTCCTATACTTGAGCATTAAAAAGATAATTAAATACAAAAGAAATGCTAGCCTCATTTCTTTTTATTAGTTCTGGACCTGAGTCCTATAGGTGTTGACTACCATCAGTGTTTAGATTTTCCACTGGGAGATAAGTATCTCTCCCAATGTTTCATGATTCATTCAATTAGACCAAGTTAACAGAATGCTTAAGAATGGACATTAAGGCAAGTTCTCTCCAGATTCACCATTCTAAAACCCTGATCTTAACACCTACTACAAGTGCAATTGAAAACAGTATTTTCCTTCTTACCCTACAGCAAGTGTGGTCATGTTATATCAGTATTGATGTTTCTTGCCATGTTTTAATTGAAATAGTATGCTTGTGTAAATATGTTACTTACCTCACAGAAATTAATAATCTTAGGCTATGTGATGAGTAATTATGTTGGACTTGCAGCTGGCCCTCACAGGCATCACTCAGTTAAAATTCTGATGACAGTCAGATCAGGGATAGTTATCATCAGATCAGTAAGAATACATGATGGTGATTTTGGAACACAGCAGATGCTGACTTTACGATTTCACTGCCCGTTAACATAGGTTTAGGAAGACAGTGTCCATCAGAATAATTTAGGAAGCCACACTGGCTGTATGGAAATCTTCCAGAGTATTTCCAGGAGCACCTAGCAATTTCACATCTGCCCTGTGTAGTGCTGTGGACACCTCTTCCCATGACACTTGTAAAGTGGCTCCTTATCAAGATGAGGGGCATCTGTTATGCTGAAAGAAGGATGGATCTTGTGGCTGTTTTATTGTCACCATGACTTGTTGGTCAGCACACATGCATGACAAACATGCAACTGCAACCAGGCTGGTTGTGCTTAGGGCAAGATCAAACAAAGTCAACAGAGTCACTGTGTCCCCACAAGTGGTTGGTTTCCCTGCCTATCTTCAGTTAGCTTTGCACAGGAAACTATTGAAGGGTAACATCAACTCTTGCCAATAAACTGCAAATACCACCTCAGTGGCCATCATGTTTCCTTGAAAATTTTATTTTGCTTTCTGAAGGGGAACTGGAAGTTGTTTCCAACTTTGAGCTGTATTTTCTACAGTATCTGCATGAAGAAGCAGAAACAGATGGTGAAAAGATAGGAATGATTTGATTGAGGGGAGTCATGCACTGGTACTAACATCTGCTGTAGCTTCAGGCCACCACCTGCGGGAATTGGGACGTATAACTCATGAGAAAGTCCTTGGCTGAGTTCCTCATGAAGAACCTGCCGTGGAGTGTGGGTTGCTCAGGCAGCTACACAGTCTTTTTGTATGCAGCAGAGGGAAAAAACTTTCATTTTCACTTGAACTTCCTATTTTGTGGACCTTGGCAACTGCTCAGATCAGCTTTTATAGTGGCAAGAATCACAGAATTCTAGGGTTGGAAGGGACCTCGAAGGATCATCTAGTCCACCCCCCCTGCCAGAGCAGGGTCACCTAGAGTACATCACACAGGAACGCATCCAGGCGGGTTTTGAATGTCTCCAGTGAAGGAGACTCCACAACCTCTCTGGGCAGCCTGTTCCAGTGCTCCGTCACTCGCACAGTGAAAAAGTTTTTCCTGATATTCACATGGAACCTCCTATGCTCCAGTTTGCATCCATTGCCCCTTGTCCTATCATTGATCATTACTGTAAAAAGCTTTGCTCCATCATCCTGACACTCACCCTTTACATATTTGTAAACATGGATGAGGTCACGCCTCAGTCTCCTTTTCTCCAAGCTAAAGAGACCCAGCTCCCTCAGCCTTTCCTCATAAGGGAGATGTTCCACTCCCTTAATCATCTTTGTGGTTCTGCCACAAAGAGAGAGCACAGAGCTGCTAAGAGGCACAACAAATCCCTTTTTGACATTGCCATCATTTCTCTTGATGTGACACTAGCCCATGTAAGCCCAGACAACCAAAGTACTTTTGCCAAAGTCAAGGGGAGTCCAGGAACCAATGATTCTTTCACTGCTGCAGCATAGGGGGCCCCCAAGACAGGCAGCATAGCTGGACAGGAATGCAGCATAGGTCTCTGAAGGTAAATGCAGTGCAAGGAGGAAAAACTGTCTTGGAGAACACCTTCCAGGTAATTCAGGAGCATCAATTGTTTCCCACACATTCAGCATTGCCACTTCAAAGAAGAAATCTAGAAGGAATTTTCTTCATTTCTATAGTAACTTTATATAGAATGGGATCTACGATCTCCAACTCTCACCTTGTGTTTCTCCTACTCTTTTGTCTCATTTTTTTCCCACTCTAGTGTTTTTTGGAAGCTTCTGTCATTGTTCCTGATGTTTAACACAAAAGGATACCATACTGACTGTGGGCAGTGTTACCTCAGTATGTTTACATTAATGGAGACATGGAGCTACACACCACCCTGAGGATTAACTGGAACAGTGGCACTTGCTTTCAGTTAAGTCCGAGTCTTACAGAGCCAGAAGAAGCTGACTATAAACAGCTTTGTGAACTTACCCAATGTGAGCTTATGCAACAAACAGCAACTCACTTCCTGAACTTTTTCACTAGTGGGGAAACTTTTCATCATTTCCACTATAACATTGTAGCAGCGAACATTTCCAGACATGAGCACTTCAACATTGCTGGCTAAAGAAAGAAATAGAAACAAAAATTGATTCTTAAGGAAAAAAAACACATGTTGATTTGATTCTAACTCCAACTTTATTTAAATAGATTTATTTAGAAAACTGGGCCTATGTTTCAGTTTTTGCCTTGCAACTTGTAAGGTGGCATTTTTTTTCTCTGTATTGCCAATGACTACCAACCCTTGGAGATAATTCATGAAGTTCAGAATCCATATTAACATTTATTGATTTGTTCCATTCTATATCAGGCCATGTAGCAGAAACCGCACAAACTATTCTTATGTAACATTTTTCTTAAAGCTGAACAAATTGTTTTATAAATATTAATTCTAACTTATAAATTGTGTTTGTAACATGACTGTGATCAGGTAAGCATTTTACAATATTTCAGTAATATTCCCAGGGGCATACAATTAAGAAACAAACAATTTAGAAATTATTTTTTCTAATAAATACAATTTATTTGATTTAATCATGTTTTTTCTAAGTTTTCCTTCTTTTTCACAGGGCAAGTTAGCAAGTTATTCTTTTTCAGTTAGATTAGTTCTACCGTATGCATATTGCATACTGAGAGTACAGAAATGTTCATCTAATGCTTCTGCAGTAATTTGAAATTCACTGCAAAGTCCGTATTTCACAGAATCACAGAATGGTTGAGCTTGGAAGGGACCTCCCTGCTCAAGCAGGGCCACTTAGAGTGGGTTGCCCAGGTCCATGGCCAGTCAGCTTCTGAGTACCTTCTAGGTTGGAGGTTCCACAGCCCCTCCGGGCAACCTATGCCACTGCTTGGTCACCCTCACCCTATTTACTGCTTATTATGCAGGCCAGACACAGAAACCAACAGGACATTCACATGAGCCAGTAAAAAGACAGAATGCATCCTTTCCTACCGAGGACAGAGTGATCCCACATGCAGCAATTTAAGACAAAACAGTATCATGGTAGTTAAAACACAGTGTATGAAAGCATCCTTGTAGTATGTCTCTCCAGGACATGAGACAGAATATGAACCATAAAAAGTCTTTGACAAAATCCCAGCCCCAGTGAATGAAATGGAGTCCTGTCACTGACTCCAGGGGAGCTGGCACTACTCTGCTGAGCTCTATAAACTTCCTTAATCATTCTTTCAACAGCTTGGCTTTTCTGTATACAGCATAAGAAGAATATTCACAGCTGTATTATTAAAGATAATTAGTCTTTCTAAAGCAGCAGCAGATCGTCACATAATGTATCTCTGAATACTAAATGATACTCTAAGTTGCAAAAGCAAGCTCTGAGTGGGAAGCATTTCTAAATCACAGAATCACAGAATCACAGAATCACAGAATCTAAGGGGATGGAAGGGACCTCGAAGGATCATCTAGTCCACCCCCCCTGCCAGAGCAGGGTCACCTAGAGTACATCAC
>VZRW01001842.1:13598-57860 GCA_013398125.1 Aegotheles bennettii | reverse complement strand
CTCAATCTTACTCTTTCATTAACAACTTGACCTGTCAACACTCCTGTTTCATAAAAGTAACAAACAAGTACCGTAATTAAATGTAGGAGATAGCAGACACAACAAAGTAATCCATAAGTACTTCATAAAACATTTGTAACCTTGCATTCTCCATTGATACAGATATCCAATGAATCAGCATTGCACTGAGTCCCATCTATTACTGCAGGAGCACGTTCAGTGTAAAAATTATAACCTTCAGCCAAGCAGTTTAATGCACATGGTTTAACCCCACCTGGACAATAAAAATGAATGGAAAAACAAAAACAAAACCAAAACAAACAAACAACAAAACAACAGAAATCTTGAAAAGTTAACAACTAGTTATATATATATATGCATAAACAGATCTGAAATTTATAATCTTATCTCATACCTGACACATATAATGTATACACTTTCTTTTACTTCCCTTTATGGATTTCTGTACTTGACTCTTCTTTCTTGCAAAAAATACTACTTCGCATAGTAAGATATGGCAAGGTTGGCTGGCTCCATAACAATTCCATTACGTTAATACAACCCTAATGATTATTGGACAATTTGAAACAATAAGGATACCACTTCACCATTTGAAAAACAAGAATAACAAAAGAATGTAGTGCTAGAAGTTTATCAGGATAAATTTCAAAACCAAGATCAGACTATTTCAGTTACAAATTCAGATCTATTGAATTACACTACAGCTCAGACCATATGATCACAATAATCCTTTTTTAGGTGTTTAATCTAAAAAACTAAGCGTAAAACTATTCAAGTCAACAAAATATAAAAACACCAGGGGGAACATGGACTTACTGACTCAGGGTTTAGAATAGGAAAAAAAATAATAAAAGGGTAACCTACAAACTTTGAACAATGACAGAAATATATCTAAAATTGATCATACTGTTTCAAAAAGAAATTGCAACCCTCTTCCCTGCTGCAAAATACCCTTTTATTGCACAGTGCAATTATTTATCATTAAATTACTGAAGTAGTTTTTAGAAACTCTTATAAATGCTTTTACTTTTTTCCTTTTCCTAACATCCCAAACTTAAGAAAGGAAAACTTATTGTGAGATTTTTTTATACTGAACTCATCACTGCAGGCACTTGCATGATCATGAAAGGCACTTACAGATCACCTACAGAATCTCTAATTCTATTGCAACTGCAGGTGCAGAATGGCTCCATATTTTTAAAGTGCTCACACTCCCTTCAGAGTAAAACAAAACTCTACCAGCACAGAGATGATTCTTCTGCAACGTTTTCAGCAACTGACAAAAATGAAAGCTTAGCAAAGCTCATTATATTTTAATCAAAGCATTCTATTTACAAACATTACTCTCTGTATAACATTTCTTTAATTTTGAAGACTTCACATACGATAACATTTTTGCATTTTTGCAAAGCTAACCGTTACCTCCAGTGTAGGGTTTCCAGTTATAATACTTTCCCCGGAAAGGCATATTGTCAAAATCCGCACATTGCTTTTCTCGAAAATCACGGGCCCCTGAAGGGCATGGCTAAAATAATATTTAAAAAAAAAAACAACAAAAAGTTAAGTTAATTTCTTCCAAATATCAACATAAAAGGAAATGCTAATATGCTTGTATTGCAAACATAATCATGGAAGAGACTAGGAGGTAGTTGCCTGCTTTACCTTGTGGCTTTGATTCTGAAACTTGCTTTATTACTTTACAGTTGAAGTGTCTACTTCGCAATCTTGGGCTGGCATGAAGCAAATTAAGTAATTTAAACAAAGCTAAGTGTAACATAACAGTTTCTATAAAACTGGGCAATCAGAATCATATCAGACCATGCTTCATAATCAATCCATCAGCTACCTCCTTATAAAATAGACATTTAATACAGCTGAAAAAATAAAATAAATCATTTTGCTAAGAGCCATAGGCTCAGTTATACTGTACTAAGCAGCTGTACTGAGACATGCTATTAAGACATGAAGAAAAAATCAAAACAATTTCTAGAGAGCAGTATCACCTCTGCTTATTTGCAGCCTTGACAAAAGCATGGTATTAAGGCTGAGAATTAGAATAGATAAAAGGTTTGGCCCTGATTTTTACCAGTCTCCAAGCATGAAGAAATAAAAACATCTTTAATTTAAATTTTCACTACTTTGCATTACCGATTACAAAACTCTGAAGTATCTATTTAACTTGGAATATGGGTAGATGTAAGTGAAATTAATCTCACAAAGAATTATAGGAGAAACAGAATTCTTTGCTATTTCTCATGTTTTTCATTACTAGGTTTAAAATAATAAAGACAACTAATCTTGAAAACACCCAGAATTTAGATAGCATATTAAACATTGTTATCAATGTTTAAGTACCTGCTGAAATTGCAAGCTTCATCAGATTAAGTATATGAAATACAGATTGAAATCGTTTTTTGACTGAAAGAGAAAAGAATTTGTTTGACAGAAATCAGAGGTGTTAATAAATACTACTATGTTATGAGAAACAGAAGAGTCCATTTTATGGCAGTTTTACTTGTCTTCCTGTGTATCTAAGCCCAGTTATCACTGTTCAGGAATCTGAAATGCATTCAAGTGATAGGGTATCTATAAACATGGGTGATAAAAATTTACTGCGCAATGCAAATATTAACATAGTAATTATTATTCTCAGTATACATTAATCAAGTTCTTATAACAGCCAGCCCAATGCAATATGATTCAGAAACTAGAAACTTTTTCTCCAATTTTAAAGCTGTGGAGATATAAATTAAAATAGTGGACATCAGACAGCATTTAAACTTTAAAATTTCCCTATAAAGCATTCTATTCTCTCGTAATCAAAAATACATTTTTGAATTGAATACATTTACTGGTGAAGAAAAAAAAAGTAGTGTAACTAATTCAATAATCCTTCAGATGGTAACAGTGAGAATAAAAAATAACTATGTAAATAAATTAATAAGAATTTTTAAAAGTTTTTTAATAGTAACACAAATTAAATCTTCCTCTTCATATCAAATTACTCAAGCAGTAAAAAGATCAGTCTTGACCCACCTCAAAACTTGAGTCTGAATCTTCCCAATACCAGTCACTACACTGTATTCTTCAGTCCTACTTGCTAATTTACATGGCTGGTATTTCAACTGCAACAAATTCCCCTTACAAGTTCATTAAATCACACACCCACACATCCCAACTAAATCCTTTTTCTAAATAGTTATACTAGGACAAAACAATAAAATATGAAGATTAGTAAAGAAGGATCAAGACTTCTATATTTATAATCTTAAAAAAATGCTTGCAATATGAGCTTTGAGATTTAATCTTACTTCTCTTGCCTGATATGATCTTGGATGTATTTTGAGGCAACAGTGTAACTTCATTAATAATCTGGATAATGGGGAAGAGTATAGCTTCAACAAGTTTGCTGATAACACAAAAAGGAAGGAGTGGTTGATTTAACAGAGGGTTGTCCTGCAGTCCAGAGACCTTAACAGGCTGGAAAAATGGGACCACAGGAACCTCAAAACGTTCAAAAAAGAGAAGTCCAAAGTTCTGCACCTGGGGAGGAACAAGCCCATGCCCCAATACATGCCTGGGGTCAACCAGCTGGAAAGGAGCTTTGCAGAAAAGGCTCTGGGCCCTGGTGGACACAAAGCTGAATAGCAGCCAGTGATGTGCTCTCACAAGAGCAGCAGATAATGGTATCCTGGGCTGCAGTAGGAGTGTCAACATCAAGTCTAGGGAGGTGATTCTTCCCCTCTACTCAGCACTGGTGAGGTCACACCTACAGTACTGTGTTCAGTTCTGGGCTCCTGAGGACAAGAATGACATGACCATATTGGAGAGAGTCCAAGAAAGGGCCACAAAGGGACAGGAGCATCTCTCATATGAGGAAAAGCTAAGAGAGATGGGACTGTTCAGCTTGGAGAAGGCTTGGGGGGGTGTCTCATCAATATGTACAAATATTTAAAGGGAGGGTTTAAAGAGGATGGAGCCAGGCTGTTTCCAGTGGTACCCAGTGAAAGGACCAGCGACAATGGGCACAAATGGAAACACAGGCTCTTTCTGAATATCAGGAAACATTTTTTTACCATGAGGCTGACAAAGCACTTGTACAGGTTGCCCGAAGAGGTGTAATCTCCCACACTGGAGATATTCAAAAGCCATCTGGTCATGGTTCTGGGCAACCTGTTTGAGGATTGAGAAAGAGGGGCTGTACAAGAAGACATCCAGAAGTCCCCTTGTAAGTACATGGATAACTCTTGTCAAGCAAGAGGCTGCTTGTGTTTCCCAATGTTCTTTTAGGAGACTGCAAAACATGAGGTAGCAATCTAACAAATGTGTAAGAACTTAAAATCAGGTCTGAAGAATGTCCTGAGAAGAAAATGATGAATTAATTAACATTTTAAGTTAAAAAAAATGTTGACTTTAATAGGAATATAAAAAAAGTAAAGACTGAAGCAAAAATAAATCATCTAAAGAGCATTAACAAATTATTGAACCAACATTGACATGACACCAAATATCTCATCTCACAGAAATCTATTTATCTTGTTAGTTAAAGTCAGGCAGACCTCAGTAACTGAAGTCATTATGCTTCCTATTAACAAAAGGCTATACTACACATCACAGAATATGAGAAACACAGACAGAAGGCTGACAGTTGAAACTCGGGTATTATTCCAAGGCATACCTCCTCACATGAATGCATTTTAGAAAAAATAGGCTTGAAAATGTTAAAATTATGAAAGCAATGAGCACCACCTGCATCAAAGGCAACACCACAGGCAGTAAGGTCTACTCCCTGCAGAACGACCACCTCGATTAGGAAGAAAAGAAGGGTGATAGTGGCAGTTGACTCCTTTCTGAAAGGAACAGAGGGTACACTATGCTGGAAGGACTCTCCTCTCAGGGAAGTCTGTTGAGTCCCTGGAGCTTGGGTTAAAGATATTACTAGAAAACTTCCTAGCTTAGCACGGCCTTCAGACTATTATCTATCTGCTACTTCTTCTTCATGTAGGTGGTGAGGAAGTTGCAACATGTAGACCTAAGGGACTAGGGAAGTTGGGGTGCAGCATGGAGAATAAACAGGAGGAGTTAGAGACATGCATGTGTCTGCAGGGCTATGACCTTCTTGGCATCAGCTGGATCGGGATAATCCCATGCACAAATACAGGCTGGGTGGAGAGTGGATTGAGAACAGCCCTGAGGAGAAGGACTTGACAGTGATGGCTAATGAAAAGCTCACCATGAGCCAGCAATGTGCACTTGCAGCCCAGAAAACCAAATATATCCTGGGCTGTATCAAAAGAAACATGACAAGCAGATTAAGGGAGGTGATTCTCCCCCTCTACCCCACTCTTGTGAGACCCCACATGGAGTACTGTGTCCAGCTCTGGAGTTCACAACATAAGAACATGGAGCTCTTGAAGCAAGTCCAGAGGAGGGCCACAAAGATGATCAAAGAGCTGGAGCACCTCTCCTATGAAGACAGGCTGAGAGTTAGGGCTGTTCAGCCTGAGGAAGAGAAGGCTATGGCCTTCCAATACTTGAAGGGGGCCTACAGGAAAGAAGGAAAGGGACTGTTTGTGAGGGTATGTAGTGATAGCACAAGGGGGGAATGGGTTCAAACTAAAGGAAGGTAGATTTAGACTGGATATAAGGAAGAAGTTCTTTACTGTGAGGGTGGTGAGACACTGGAACAGGTTACCCAGGGAAGTTGTGGATACCTCCTCCCTGGAAGTGTTGAAGGCCAGGTTGGATGGCGCTTTGAGCAACCTTGTCTGGTGGGAGGTGTCCCTGCCCATAGCAGAGGGGGTTGGAACTAGATGATTTTTAAGGTTTCTTCCAACCCAACCCATTCTATGACTCCATGATTCTATGAGACTGAAGAACAAGAATCCTTTAACGGTATGCACACACACATACTTTTATATAGATAAACCATTCACAGAACTTGTAAGCAAAACATATTTATCATATTTAAAAAATTTTACAGTTTTAGATGTATAGCAAATTAAGCTTCATATCATACACATACTTTAAAATCAAACAATAAGTTACTTTAACTGAGTAATTATGTGACAATATTCTATTAGCATTTTGTGTTTTTTAAAAAATTAAAAATACTTTGGTTAAAAAAATACATACATTTTTGTTAGAAATAGTGTGGTTTGTGGTGGAAAATCACTTTCTGATGAGTGTGTTCTTTCTACCATCCTTTTGTTTCCAGAACTCATTAGCTAATGTTCTTTTCTGCTGATCTCAATGTTTCCATTAGGAGATGCCTTTTGAATTAAGAAGTCATATATGGCTTTGAAAGTGTTTGACGAGAAATAGCCTACTACGTAGGAGTGTGTGCGTTGTTTCCAAAGAATTAAAATGGTCAAAAGAAAGGGCAACAGAACTAACTAATCTCTGAAAGAAAAATGAAGTCAAAATGAGGTTTTTTTGGTTTATGAATAGTAGGAGCTTTAGGGAGTGCTACACTGAAAATTACAGATGGGCAATGACTGTTGACACTGCAAAATAAACTTCAACAGAAAAGATGTGCAAACAACACATTTTTCATAAAAACAATGACAGATTTGCATGCTTTTAATGCTTACATTAATCAAACATAACATTCCATTAAAAATGTCAAGCACTAAGGACTACCATAAATCTTGAAACAAAATCTACTAGTCTCAGCAACTCTTAGTTATGTAGAATCTTAAATATTACTATAAAAGAAATAGACTACAATTGTCAAAACCATTAAAGCAGTAAATTTAAACTTCTGTAAGTACCGATATATTTATGCACTGAAAAACCATACCAAAAAAATATGCTAAAAAAATTATTCACAATCAATCTGCAAGAATGGCATTTCCAGATTGCCTGGCCCAAGTCTGCAATTGTTCAAGATTTGGTTTTAAGACTTAGAGAAATGCAAAGTTTTCATTCCAATATCTTGTTTAAATCATTGTTTGAAATCTGAGTATAGGTAGGGAACCAAAATTTTGGGATAGAAGATTATAATTTTAAAAGATTTTGATAAACTGGAACAATGGTTTGAAATAAAGCAATGGATGCAAATTACTACAATTGAGTAGGAACAATCAACTGTGCAAGCACAAGCTGAGGAATGACTTCCTAAACAGCAGCTCTTAACAAAGGGATTTGGGCCTTACAGATCAACACAGACTAAATAAATATTATCACCCCTGTAAGAAAAATTAACACAAAAATGAAATGAATAAACAGAATCCCATCAATAAGATGACAGACTAAGTTTGAAGTTATACTTATCTCTGACAGGCCTCAGCTAGAATCCTGTGCAGACATTTGGGCACCACCCTTCAAGAAGATCTGCGCTTCTGGGATCCCAAAGGCTATTAACGCAGAGACTGTCTAGTGTAAAGATCACTAAGAAGAGACATGATAGCAATCTGCAAACACAGGAAAGGCTCCCATACAGGGAATATTCCCAAGAGGGAATATTATCTGCTGTCTTCTTATTAGGGAAAGAGTAAGTAAAGGTCTTAACAGATAGGAAAACATACACTATATTTTATGGAAACTGTCCTGACTGCAAAGATATTGAAGAATCCTAATGATATTTCCCAGACTGGAGTTATTTTGAAATAGGTCAGTGACAGTTGATTTTGCCTTTGAGCCAGGGAGTAGCCTGAATGGCCTCTTCAGATACCTTCTACATGTTTTTTTTGTGACTCTATAAGCTTACTCTTAGTAACAAACAAAGAGAGAATAGGGAAGCAAACCAACTAAGAATAGAACTGCCCAAAAAATGTCTGACAATAAGAAATAAAATATGGTAAGAATAAAGAAAATCCTAGCAACATTTCAATGGTATCACTAGGTAGCTATGGTATGATTTTTGGTAAGAAGTAAGCATTAAGAAATTGTTGTATATTTGTGAGGGTGCAGGATTATATATGCTGTAAACTTTCTTATATACTAGTTACTGTGGCAGATGCTAAATAATATCTATTGGAGATAAACACTTTAAATAAGAATGCCTGGATAATTACCTCACAAGAGTCCTCAAAGAATAAGAGAGGAAGGCTCCAGTGTGCCAATGTGAATTTTTTAACAAATCTTAGACCATGTGTACAAACTGAAACTACTAATGTAAAGAGATCATTATTTGTAAAGGACAAACAGAATATTCTAGATTACACTTTGCCTGACACAAATTTCAAATAAATTGAAAAGTTGACAGTGACTTGACTGATACAGGTTCAAAATAAAGATAAAAAATAATACAAATCAATATTTTGTATAAGAATAGGTTTTATCAACTGAAACTTTTTACAGTTTCAGGTTAAATTAAAAGGATAATGAAGTACGCTTATACTTTGATAAGGCACTTCACTTAATAATACACAACACCCTGACTGAATAAAACAGAAACAAACCTGTACTAGTTCAATGAAATATATATTAAATTTATTAACTATTGATTGACAGATTTCAACAGATTTCCATAATGAGTCATCACTTAGTTGCTGAACTCATAGGTGAATCTCCTATCAGCCGTAAGAATAAGAAACACAGTGTTACTGAACATTTTCATTTGTGAACTGAAACCATGAAAAAATTTCTTGCTTATGAAGTTTTCCAATTACACAAAGACCACTGGAGGGAAAATAAAGAGGAAGAATTATAGTGGATCATCTGATAAGCTGGATCCATTCAAGTTAAGATTGGACAAAGACAGCCAAGTGCAAAGACACACATCTACAGAAAAAAATAAGATGATCAAAGTTTCAGCATAGCACTGTAATTTGGAAGGTTGTATGAATGGAAAAGTTTTACACTTCCTACTGGACAAGCTGCTCAGCTTCACCAGCCCTTACAACACTGTGGCCGAAAGGCCTAACATACTTCTTGGCTGTGTAAACAGAACAGCTGTGATGAGCAGCAGGAAAGTAATTTTTAATTTGGAAATTTGTAATACTGCCTAATAATGAGAATACCCTCCACAGAGAATTTTGCAGAACTAATACTTATGATATTTAGTAATGATCACAAAACCAGCATTTTTTCAAGGAATTGAAATATTAACTATTGTAATTTTTCCTGAAACACATCAAAAGATAAAGAGGTGAAACAACACTCTCCCACTGTTACAAAAGAAAATTTAAGAAGAAAATTAAAACAAATTTGAAGCTAAAGTAATATGAAAGCCTGTTTATGTTTGTAGTGCTGCTGACTAGAAAACTTAATAGTGAAATTCTTTTGGTGTGTACTTTTTTCTAGTTCAATTTTTAACTTGCTTGAATTTATAATTTAGGTTCATAATCTGATTTTATACATTTATACTCTGCCCCACCCCCTCAGTGGTAGTTCATTAGTTGATGGGCTCAGCTCTAAAATAAAACTGCACAATCATTCTCGTAATACAAGAACCAGTGGATACCTGATGGCAAAACAACAGGTCTAAAACACATCAAAAGAAACACATTTTCACAGAATGTAGAAGAGGATTGTGTAACACATTAGCACTGGAAGTTCTAAAAGTGTAAACAGGTAAGAGGGTTTAAAAGTGGATTCACAGAGGATACTTCCATTTGTGGCAATTAATGTGGTGCAGATATGTGGAGCTCTAGAAGTCTTTAGACACCTAGCTTCTGAAAACTCATGTGGTATATTCACAGAAAAGTCATGCCTTGGCTTTCAAAAGATTATAATTTTTCCCTGGACACCTGTTATTGGCCACTGCTGCGAGACAAGACATTGGGCTAGACAGACCTTTGCTCTGATGTGGAATGCTCATTTTTCACCTTTAACATAGATGCTGAAGTTGAACTCACTCCAGGTTTTAATTTGAAGTCACCAGTTGGGCATCACATTGAGACAGGGATCCTAACATTATAAGAACACATAGTGTGCCTGTGATATAGAATTGCCCAACAGGCAAATTTCACATCTCCCCTGAACTGGGAAAAAAAATGCATCAATTGCTGATAAAACATAAACCAGAAGAATTGATTATATTTTTGCAGCAGAACAAAATTTACTTACATCAGTATTACAAGACCGATACCGCTTCCTTTCTCCAAGACAGTATTTGCCTCCACCTGAAGGTCTGGATAAACATGTTTTATGTGTTAGTGTATGTATTAGTACAAACACAAGTTCATAAGATTTATTTCTACTAAAAATGCATTTGTGTATGTCCAAGAGATATATATTATATAAACAAAATAAAAGTACATGGAAGTTCTAAGGTGAGATTTTAAAATACTTTATTTAATAACAATTGTAGAATTGACTTGAATTGGAGCAGATACAAAACAATATCAGGTACTTGAAAAATCATCTCTCATATAATATTAATCTAGTTTGTATAAATCCCAAGCAATACAGTTTAATTGTATTTTGAACATACTAAAAAGGCATTTGCTTGCTTTGTAAAACTGGAATGAGAAATGTATAAAGAATCTATGTAATTTTTTTTTTAATCTTCTCATATTACACTTGAAAATACAACAAAATGAAGAAACACTGCCTGCTAAATACTGGAGCCAGCAAAGACTGCATTTTCTAGTTCAAGAATCTGATTCTGATTTGAATTAAGCAGCATCAGATCTGAGGAAACTCCAGAGTAAGCAGGTTTCTACTACTATGAATAAGACATTGGCTTTTATATTTCTGTTCAATTTCTGTTTCATTTCTGTTCAAAAAGCTGTTCAAGAACCTGATTTATCTTCCACAGAGGTCAATTAATGAATTAATTAATGTTGACTTAAATGGAAGATTAATCAGACATCAGCTCTTTGGCTTGTAACTTATAAGCCAAAAGGAAAAACACTGACTGTTTTTTAATAATAAAAGAGGTAAAAGAATCTAGAATTGACTAAAAAGAAAATCAGCACTGTTTGCCACATTACAGATATTTAACCAGGCAACACAAGCCCAAAAGGAATTTTTGTTCTAAAGCAGACATATCCCACCTCCAAATGCATTTGCTTGATGTGCTGTTAAACACTTAAAATTTAATCACCTTTCAACATACCAACCCATACACATGGTGACAGGAGTAGTTAAAAAAACTTAGCAAATTACTCATGCTCCAAACAAATATTTCATTAGCATTTTTACATACTGCTGTGAAAAACATAATGAATATAATTTATTATTCTCTCAGTAGCATAGTCTGACATGTTATCAATGCATATGGATAATTTTTGCTTTTGAATCCATTCAGCAAGTAGTGCTATTTGCCAGATTCAATAGTTATTGTTAATGATAGGAGGTGAACAGATCATCTTAAGAAGCAGTAGTGTAACATTATGGTGTCTGTCTTGATGAGCAAAGTGGAAAGCTCATGTACAGCCTGGCTTGCAAAAAATAGGAGCAAGCAACAAAGAACCTAAATGTACAGAGAGGAGAAGATAAAGGCCTGACAAAAGCCACAGAATGGATTTTCATGAAGCACAAAAGCTCAATGCTTCCAAGAAAAAGTGGTCTTAAAAACTAATAATGGTGATGGAAGTAGCAATTATAGGACATGACAAGAACAAAGTGTGGAGTAATAAAACTATCCTTCTGCAAAGACCTATAAGCTGTGATAAGGTAACCAGAACAGGGCAAGCAGCAACAGAAAAAAGCAGTGATTCCTTGAGCAAACCGCAGCAATGGAAGTAAGTAAGCATTCCTCATCTGAGAAGTGCTAGTGACAGAGAGAGAAGCACTTACCTGGCAGACCTTCTCTGTAACAGTGCTCAGGACATTGGAAAGCAGACAGATGACAGGACCAGTACAGATACACACAACAGAACAAGCTGTAGTGGAGAGGCTGGACCCTCTTGAGAGAGAGTAGATGGACCAATAGGAAGTAGTGGCAGGGAGAGAAGTTTCTGAATTGTTTTAAGAGTCAGTGGGAAGTCACAACTAAATGTTGGATATGAGAGCATATAATTGTATTGTATGCAGCACAATAATATTACTAACTATGGATTATATGTAAGCAGTTGTATGCGAAAGCTGGGAAACACTGCGTTGTTTCTTTAATAAGTAAGGTAATAGTTATTTTATATCTTAGACAAGAATTAGAAGTAATATGTCTTAAGAAAGAAATCTAAGGCATAATTTAAATATATTTTGCATGAACAGCAAGTTGCAGAAAGAAAACCATTCTGGTTACTGCTAAATATAAATCCAGCTATCTTTACAGTACATAAGATACATTAAAAATGTTAAAAGCATGTCTAGTGGACTTCTCCTGTTTAAGTGTTTCTGTCTGCTATTTTGAAGACAAATCCTGGCATACTAGCAAAACATTTTTACAGATAACATGTGAAACCACAGTTCTGAATAATTTCCAAATGTGTCTTTTTGTTGGCTCCGGCTTACTTTAGCTACTTACGCTGGACTGTCACAGTGTCTTATAGATGAGGAGACTCCTCCCCCGCAGGTCCTGCTGCACTCTCCCCATATTGACCACGGACCCCAACCCCCATCTACGCTCTGGGGCCAAGTGCCAAAAGGTACACACTCTCCCTGATAACACCACTGAAAGATTTCACAAAAAAAAATACAAAATTAGCTTCCAGGCTGACAGAGTTATCAGAACAGAAAAATATAAGGGTCAGGCAATGACCAATTATAGGCATTAGCATTCTCTGTGTAGATAACAAGACTAATATTTTACTTTTTCTAGCCATGTTTAGACACCATTGAGGGTGTGTGTGATTTGTTAATTGTCTTCACTAAGTCTTGAATTATAGGTCCCTAACACACACCAGAAGTTAAAGCAAGCTTAAAATAAAGATTTTGTCTTTTCTTCATACATCCTTCCTTAATGTTTCACATTAAAGGAACTGCAAGTTGCTTACATTCTTTTGAACACTAAGATTCAATTCTAAGGTTAGTTTAGTAAAACATCTTCCACTTAGGATTCATATAGGGGCTTCATTATGCAAAATGAAAAATTCCCCCAATAGTATTTTTAAGAAAGTAATCCCTTACATTTAAAAAAAGAAAATCTGGATGAGGTTACAATGGAAGAAGAATTTGTTGCAGTACTTCATTTATACTAAGCCTACAGACATAATAAAAGTAGTGCCAAAGCATCAGACATGGTACAGAAAATTATTATACGATAGTGTCTAGCCGTGTGTTCAGGGACAGAATGAATACAGGTACTTCACTCATGCGAACACTTAAAACTTTGCAATATTGTTACTTACATTGGACATACAAAATGACAGACAATTCATACAAATGACTAATAGTTAAAATAAGTTTATAATTTCCTTAGTCAGATTCCTTTTTTAAACCACTCAGAAACAACCCTGGAGCCCATAGCTTGATCCTCAGTCTGGTGTTTACTGCATCACTGAGAATCTGGAGTAGCTAGTTAGATAACCCTTTCACACCATTACAGGCTTAAGTGACAGTGTAGAGCATGGCCTCAGGTCTACTGTGACCTCAATCTGCATATTTCACTTCCAAAAGGTGAGCCTGAATTCCCATAACAGACACAGTATTGATCCTTTCCAAAAGAAACCCAGACAGATTCTCTGTTCAAAATCAGCCATATGAATTTGACAAAAAGCACTGAGACATGCACTGATGACACAGACAGATAGACATATCCCTGCCCACCCATACACACTTCTGGAAGACTCAGTGTTGACTGTAAAGTCAGGTACAGCAAAGCCAAGTTTTCTCTTCTCCTGGGTCCAAACGCTCACTTAAAGCCTTGGTCCCAACGATGTGAGACATATGCAAACAAGTAAATACAGCCATCACAATGACCTGAATTACTGTCTATCTCAACCCATGAGTTTTTCTCACTTTTGCCCTTCTGATTCTTTGCCTGGGGGAAGTGAGTGAGCTACTGGGTGGGAGTTTGGTTGCTTTTTGGAGTCAACCCACCACACGCTTCTGCAGAAAAAAAAAAAAACAAAGACACAAGGTTTCATGGAATTGTACTGATGAAAGGAAGGTTTATCCTTCTTGGAGTTCTAAATTTTGAAATTGGATGTTTATGCCAATAAGCAGGCATCCATTAGAGGACTGTACCCTTCATATGGAGCTTCTCTTTAATTGAGACTTTCACTGAATGTCTGCATAACACATAATGCACTCGTATAGTGAACTCATGTTTTAAACTAGTATAGATATAACCATATGGCACTATGTTTTTCAATGCCTCTAATGGTGTGATTATGATGGAGATTGAAGTATTTATGTGAATTACACATAAGGAATTAAAATCTCCTGGGTTTCTTCTCATTATAGAGATATATTAAGGGATAATTTTATTAACTAAAACCAATCTCCTTTCAGCATTCTATTAAAGATACCACACAAGTACATGAACAGTTATATAACACTAAATAACGTTAAAGTCAAAAGGTAAAAATTAAAATGCTTCTAAGAATAAAAATGTATGCTAATAATTAATTAGAAATACATTAGATGTATTACAATCATGTCAAAAGCAAAGTTAAGAAATTAAAGACACTCACAGTAAAACATGCAGAACATGCAAACCCTCCTAACTATACTACAACTGTACACAATAGGCAGGTGCATTTTACTTGCTTTATTTTTCCAAAGCTGTGTAAAACCCTTGTACTCTGTAATTGAGTACAATGAAGTTAAATCTGAGGAACTATCTGCTCACTTCTGTGTCTCTTCTTAGTTTTCTAGTGAAAATTTATCTTTCACCAGAAGCCAGCAATGCATACAATCTCCATGAAAAGTAATTCAAAATTACCAAAATCCTAAGTATTTCTAATGGGACTATAGAAATATGGTTCTTACACAAATATAGGAATCTATCTGCTATAATGAGGTAAGGACTATTAAGTAACCAATATATGAAGAAACAGGAGGTGACGGCTATTGTAAGAGAACAATCCTTCATGAAAGGTTTGGAACTTAAATATTAATTCTTCTCTAACATTGAATGAATAACTGTCAGTTAGTTCAACAAGAAAGACATTGGTGATGCATCTGATGTATAAAATGTGCAAAAAGCTGTGACTAATGTAAGCAATTTAAAATTTTTCTTACAGAGATCATTAACAATAAAATAAAACATGGTATTGTGGCACATTTTAGATCACTTTTATAAGAATAATACCTCTTTAACAGAAAAACTCACACAGCAAGTACCCTAATACTGAGGAGAACTGAAGTCATCTTTTGTAGGGGGAAAAAAATAATTCAATTTAAAGTTTGGCATCTCGATTTTAACAATGTATTTTCAATCATTGCTTCTACAATTATTTTGCAAGAAAACTTAATGTCCAATATAACTTATATGTACCTTATCTTAATGTTCAATAATAACAAATCTTCACACAATCTAGCTATTTATTTAAACTATTCTTTCAGCAAACTCTGTTTTCACTTTTCACACATTTGCCCTTCATTTACATCCCTAGCACAGATTTAAACAATGATGTTAGAAAAGGTTACTTTTATGTTGCTTTAAATTCAAAGACAAAACAAACATTCCTATCAATACTGTCTTAGTGTTTCATATGCATCATTTCCTTAGCAGAGTCTTCTTAGAGATCTATCAGCTTGTTTATCTCCACAAACACGTCTGGGCATATCAGAGGTAAACTTCATGTATATTTAAAACTATTATTACAAATCAGGAGAAAGTGTAGCTTTTTGAACCCAGACAATATAGGAAACCGTTCATCAAAGCATGAACACACTAATGCTTCAAAACAGAACATGTACAAGATCCATCTCTAGCAAGAAACCACTGTGTTCTCTTTCCCTGCATGTAGAAAACAGCTGAGTAACTTTTATGGAAAACACCCTAAGAATCTACAGGTGCAGGCAGACATCTACTGTGGGAAATTTCAACCAAAAGAGTTAAAGGTTTGGCAGATTCATATAAGCAACTGAAGTAAGGTTTTACTATAGAGTGTTAGGCTATTTTAACTGTAGAAATCCCTCCCAACTCTGTCAATAAACTAGTCCACATTGCATCACACTCTGCTTTGAGTTAGTAGTGACACCAAATTTACATTAGTGTAACTAAAGGCAGAAATTGACCCTACAAGTAAGATAAAGTAGCTGAGATTTTGTTAGGCATTTAGGTGTGACTGCAAGATGATGATTATGATGATGATAATAATAATAATAATAATAATAATAATAATAATAATGTGTTATAGAATTGTAACCTATTATTTTCTCCTTAGTGTATGGTAAAGAGAACTACATTTTGAAAAGAGCTCATGTTTTCTTGTTTTTTTGCTATCAGGAACTATTAATTTAGAGCAACTTTTGAAGCTGCAGTTTACAGATACAATTCTCTAATGTTAACAGGCATGAACAGTTTACTTTTGTAAAACAGTACAGTTTCTCTAATTTCCCTCTAAAATCTAATAATGGAACAAAATACTGATGACTGAAGATAGAGGTTTTGTAGAGAGCGAACTAATTAAAGCCTCTAGCATGTGGACACAGTAACAGTGTCTTAAAGCATCGCAACTTGTTCATTGTAGTCTCATGGTTTAAAAAATATAAATAGAAGTAAATTGTTCCTTGTCATTGACAGGTGGTTCCAAAATAAACTTAGACCGTTGATTTAAGAGTAGAGCTTCTAAGATTTTCTATTACTTTAATGAAAGGTAACATTTTTGGTAGAATGCAAAGGCATCTCTATTTTCATTGGCTAACTCTAACCATTTTTTTAAAATGACCCTTTCAATTAATTTATTTAACATGGTTTACCAATATTTCCAAACTCAGCATGGAAAAGACATCAGAATGATGCCAGATCATGGACCCTGAATGAAGCCCTCAACAAGTATTAATAAACTGTGACAGCTGCTGAAAAGCTTTCATTCATTTTGTTTAAACATCAGATTGCAAGTCAAAATGCAGTGTAATCTTTGTTGAAACTAGCCCAGCTAGCATGGCAAAACTCAGAATGATAATAGATGTCAGTAGTCATTAGGAAAAAATCCAGTCTGGAGCAGTAAATATTATGGACACATGCAGCAACTCTTGGATAGATACTGGAAGCTGTTTAATATAATAAGCTCTCTTCACTTTGTACAAACCTGCATAAACTATACTACCTTGAAAAAAGGCATATGGAATTCACTTTTTTGACCAGTACATGTCCTGTAAATTAATAATTCAAATTGTTTTTCTCACCTCTTTGAGGTCTGTATAGATTTTGCCTTGTAATTGAGAAACACTCTTACTATTCCTAATCTAAAACTAAGTCTCAGGACTGTCTGAAACAGTCTGAAACTACTGATAAACAGACATAATTTTAAAATCAAAATTTGCATATGCAGACCAATAAAGTAGCACTAGACTTATCTATTGCAGTATCGACTTTCTGTACTTTTCTGTAGATAGAAAAGTTTATCAGACTGCACAGTCCTTTAAGCTGAACACTTATGCAAGTATAATTGGACACAAAAAGAATAATCGAAAATCAAACCAGAGAGGCCACTGGGAAATATGGGCTTTTAGAAAACCCTTTTATTAGGGCAACATTTTTCCTATATGCTTCATATGATTCTGCTTATATCCGAAGGAATAAAGATTTATTAATCTTCTAACAGAATAACAGGGTTCAGGATTTAGATCTATGTTACGCATTTTCAAATTCCATGCTAGACCTAAAGTTGTAACAGTTGTAACAGAAGAGTGCTATAAAAATCAATAAAGATTAAACTGAAGAGTTTTTACAAAAATTACTCAAAAAATATACAGAAAGTATGTAACAGGATTGTTTTGGTTTTGTTTCTTTTTTATCCAGGCTATAGAATTTTACAGTGAGGATGAATGTTTTATTAAATTATATACATAAAATAATTGTGAAATAATTCTGTAGGACACTTCCATTAGGATGCAAATGTATTTTGAAATAATAACTCTTTTTTTTTGAACCCTTGTAGTGGCTCATATGTACTTTTATTTTCTAGTTCTTTCTTCTTCTAGTCTTTAAACAAAAAACTGCTTTTTCAAACAAATTATTTGTACTCACCCCCTTTTCAATGCTCCCTGTTTGGCAAAGAGTACCTTCAGCTGCTGGAATGCTGTTGGTAACACAGCGGTTACTTTTACTGAGGCACCAGAGCTCTCTACACACTTCCTAGGAAAGAAGGCAGAAGCAAGTTGATCAGAATAAAAGCCTAAAATTGCTTCCAGTCGTCATACACACACGTATACACAAATTTGTTTTGAACAGAGACTATGAAGAACTGAACTGGAGATAAATCTATACATGCTTGTGAAATATTTTGGAGCCGATTTCAAAACCCTAAGAATATTCTGCCAAAAAAAAATCTGGAAGCATCAAATTGTAGACTACAAGAATGTGTTTTTCACACCTGTCATGTAAGTAATGTTTTATAGTTGCTTTTTTTCTTGATTAGTGCTAATACTGCACTTAGTGTATTTTAGTGTTGCTGTAAAAGTAGTCTTCGGATATGCTGTGGTATCTCCATTACTGTCATTACCTGCCTCAAAATTACATGGCAAAAGGATACTATTCGTTTTGAAATATGAAACTGCAATGGATGTTTTTGTTTTGTTTAGTTAAAACTAAAGTTTAGAAGCTCAGACTACTTGCACTCCTCTTCTGTAATACCTGCTAGAACAGTGCACATGTATTTAGTACTAACTGAGCTATGTACTAAAATGTTTCCTTTGGGTTTTTTAGATTTGTGGCTATTTCATAAATGATTTAGCCTATCCTATTTCCCTGTATTGTCAGTGTTAAGCAAATGGAGGTTTACCAATCATCTTTTTCCTACCATGTTTTCTCATTTGGTTTTGCACATTTACTTATACAAATTAAGACAGTTCTGTTGAAATTGGAGACTTCATTGTTAAAACTATCTACGGGTTGAAATTTATATTGTGGGCATGATCCAAAGTTGGCTGAACACTGGAAATCTTCATAGTTGCTTCAGTTGCCCTTGGATTTAGCTGTCTATGCAGAATGGAATCTAAATTGTTTTGCTTTCATGGTAAATGACTTACATGGTAATCTTTGTTGTATTACTTTGAGATCTGTGCAAGAGTTCACAATCTGTTTACAGATATTTTCTATTGTTAAGTATTTTTTTTTTAATTAAAATATATTTGGATTTTAAAATGATCTCATGATAGTCATCACTATTTCATTTTATTTAACTGCTGCTTGAAATAATATCTTACAAACAATCCTTTTATATATTCTGTGGCTGAACCTTGGTACAAAGAGCAAAAAGGAAAAGACAGCATAAGTAAATTAAAGTAATTAGGCGCCCCCGGTCCCCACACAAAGTTCATTGTTTCTCTGAGGAAATGAATGAGTAGTTGGCACCTAGGCTATCTTTTTTGTACATATCAACAAGAACAACTGTGAAGTTTTACCCTAAAATTCACATTTCTTCTTGCATTGGACTGCACATATAAATGGATTTATTTATACATTATTCACTGGCAGCTGCAGTAACAGTTCAAGAGTACAGGCTTTTCTTGAATAATGCAAAATTCTTTTCCAAGTTTAAAATCAGCTGGGGCCACTCTTGCAGGATTATTAATAGAGTGTATTTAGTTTCATGATTGGTAGCAGCAAGGTATCTTTTTAAAAATCCACTATAAACACACCATATTAGAATAGTCTCAAGTGATGAGTAGTCATGATTTCTGGAGGTTCCATCCAATTTTTGACAATTAGGTCTAAACTATTTCATCCTATTTGGTGGGTGGCTCTATGAAAACTTAAGCCAATTGCTGACTCTCTTTTCACAAAAAATATTGTCACTTGTAAAAGCATACCTGCAGCCAATGTAAAACTATCTTACTTTTCAGATTAGAATTTTTCATTGAAGAAATGCAAACAGTATAAATATTTATTTACCTAAATCTCTGAATAAAATGTTTTGCCATGCAGGTGATAAAACTTTCAGATTAAGATACACACTCACAAATAAATATATGGCTTAGAATGTCAAATAGAACAGGGAAAGAATAGAAGATAGGTTACAAAGATTCTTGAAAAATCTACCTAGATTACAAATTTCAGAGCCGCTAAGGTAGTAAAATTCAACACTAAATCAAACTCACATCTACATCAACCATGAATCCAAACTTCAATACAGTACATATTTCAAAAGTAAAAACCTAAAATTGGTTCCTTTCAGACACAATATGAGGTGTTCCTGTGATAATCCTGCCTTATTTACTTTCACATTTAATTTATTTGCTTATTGTGTTGAGCAAAATTAGTGAAATTTACCTGCTCATGTTTCATGTGTGATTTGCATTGTCAAATCATATTAAAAGTGTCAAACTGTGATGATTCTACTTGTGACCTTCTGTTTGTTTTGCATCTGATCAAGTTAAAATGTTTCAATCATTAGCTGTGTTGAGTTTGTGAAGTTAGGATCAATGTTCTGAAAAGTCAAAAACTCAGCTGCATTAAGAAACAAAGATTTCATTCTTTCCAATAGAGACAAAAGCAAAAATCAGATCTGGATAACAGAAGTTGAAAACATCTATATCTCAGAGTGATTTGAATCCAGAATTCTGGTTTGTGCTCTGATGTTTGCACACAGAATTTCACTTTCGATATGCCTATACAAGTATACCATCTATATATTAACATATAAGGGAAGTAATAATTAAAACATGCACTTCACTGCCAGGTTAACATATCCACAAATAAGAGTATTTAACAATTTTCTTCCACTAGGACTCTTTCTGTATACTCAGGTTTCTTCATGGCACTACACTCCTCCAAATTCACTGAACATCACCCAGACATTTAATTCCAAACAAATAATCAGCTGAACTGTGTGAATTAATGGACAGAGCACTCCAACACTATTTTATTTATTCATCTGTTTGCAGGATGATTCTAAGCACGTCAGCTCACCTCCCTACTCCACAAAATTAGAAAAATATTTTTCTTCTTCCTAAATTGCTTTGGGAGATAGAATGAAAAGCACTACATCAAAACTAGATATTATTACTGACATAGTCTCATAGTCCTTTTTCAGACCTTAATTGCAGCAGGAGTTTGCCTCAGTAAATCCCTAAAGACAAAATGAAAGTAGTGTAAAACTACTGTGGGCTGTATCACACTATTAATATCTGAGCAAAAACGTCTGCTTAAATCAGAAAGGAGTTCTGTTTGAGACAGACATAAAATATCCCAGAATCAAGAGAACATTTCCTTATGGGGGACTTACGGAAAACTATTCAAAATACAGAGGGCTTATTAACTAAAATAACACAATGTATCAATTTGTAAAAGTAATGTATATTAAAAAAAAAAGAGATTAAAATATTTTTGTAATTTCTTTTAAATATAGACAAATTAATTTAAGTTGTTTATCTTCCACTGCTGTTTTGCATTTAAAAGAAAGAGTAGAATCTGAAGTACATACTCCATCATGCTGTACATGAAATGAAAAATAACATTCATAGTCACTTGAAAACAAATAAGATATTCAAAAGGAAGTGGAAAATCCATCTGTCCTGTTATTCCATTAAATGAAAATGGAATTATACCAGGTACTTCTATAGATATGCCTTCTTTATTTTCAGCTGATTTTGGAAAGTTAACAGAGAAATTCTAAGGTGATAAAGCTTTCTGTTCTCCAGCTCAAGCCTATACCCAGTACTAACTTAGTTTCACACCTACTGACTTGAGCTATTCCCTTAATACCACCATCCTATCTGTAAGATCTCTGAGCAACTGACTTTAATAAGGCAGAGTTAAAAATATGTTAGGAACTGCCCTGGAAAAGTCAGACCCGAAATCACTAGTAGAAACTATACAGCTTTTTTTACACACGCACACACACACACAGACACAGACACACACACACACACACACACACACACACACCCCCCCATAAGGTGACCCTTTACTGTAGTCCTTTCTTCACTGGCAGACACAGGATGAAGCTAACACATCTTTTGCAAACATTAAATCTGTGTGAATAATTTACTGAAACTAAGAGAAAGAAGCATAATCTTTAAATTAACCTATGACCTCAAAGTCAGTCTCCAAATGTGTGGAGTTAATAAGTATTAATTTGTAAAGCAAANACACACACACACACCCCCCCATAAGGTGACCCTTTACTGTAGTCCTTTCTTCACTGGCAGACACAGGATGAAGCTAACACATCTTTTGCAAACATTAAATCTGTGTGAATAATTTACTGAAACTAAGAGAAAGAAGCATAATCTTTAAATTAACCTATGACCTCAAAGTCAGTCTCCAAATGTGTGGAGTTAATAAGTATTAATTTGTAAAGCAAACAAGGGAAAGTGTTTTANCAGCAAATCAAATTATCTTCCTTTTGCCTAAGTGTTATCAATGATGGAGCCTCTTTCTGTTGTGTCATGCAGAGTTACATATAGGCATTTCAAATTATGTAACATCTAAGCATCCTACATCATAATCATCATAAATGGTAACAATACAGCACAATGAAAACTCAGTAATATGAGCAAAGATCAAACTGCTGTGCTGTTCTTAATGTTTTCAACACTAATGAAAGCCTCCAACAAAAGTTCGCAGTTTGGCCCATAATACTAAAAAAAGATGGGAATTACATTCACAGTACATATTAAACTATGATAATTTGGGAGTTTCACTTTTTGTTCATAAAATTTTTTAATGTGAATTAGAATTTTATGTTACTTCAGCACATTTAATCTATAATATGCTGCACCTCTTGATGAGCATTTGCTAAAATAGAGCATAAAAATAACTACCTTGAATTGTAACTTACAATTCTGATCTGAACAGCATCAACCTAGAGTATTTTCAGCCTCAGTGCTGAAATACTGCTGTCAACATGATTAAAATGAAAAGACTATAATTCTGGGTGAACTTCTGAAGGTTCAAAGTTTAGTTCAGATAAGCACCCAAGAGTTACCATTTTAGTGCTCCACTACCAAATGCTCATTAAGTGGTGCAGCATGTTAGGAATCACAACATGCTGAGAGAATGTGGAATACAATCCAAAGCTTAAATTGTACATTCATATTATGTTACCAGCATTCTTTCCTAAATATTGGGTGCTTATGTGAACCTTATGGAAACTATAGAAGCCCCACAAGGTCAAACACCTCAAAGTAGCATCTTTCCTTTCAAACCCATGCAATCTATTCCATCTTTATTCAAACCACATTCCATTATCTGGAATCTCATCATTACTTCTACTATCATCTAATGCACTCCTACTGCTTTGATCATTAGCTTCCCCTTGCACTTTCTAAACAGCTTTCATAAGATCCAGACACATCAAGTGTTCCATTTGTGTCTCTTGTGAAAGAGAAAGAGAGGGAGAAAGGGGGTTTCGAAACAGTGATAGGGAAGAAGAAATGGGACTACAGGAACTTGTTAGAAAAAGATACAAAAAGAATGTGAAACTACGCTAGGATTCAGAAAGAGAAAGACGAAAACTTCTGGGATTTCCCTTAGCTATGCATAACCTAATCTTTTTTTTTTAAAAAAAAAAAAAAAAGAGGGAACAAAATTCACTTTAAGAATAAAGCTGAAACTGTTTCAAATGTTCTTAATTAGAGCATGATCCTGTAAGTCCTTACACAAGAGAAGCTTGAAACTTTAATCATTCTAAATGCAAAAGGTCTGCACAATAGCAATGAGAGGTTTTGCACTTGACTGGCAAGACCACATGAAATAAAAAATAATGGAAAGGTTAAGAAAAATGACAGAGTATAATACTAGGATCTTCGATTACTCTCTTCACCTATTAATACTTTCAACACCAATTTGTAAGCAACATAATATAAATCCATCTGATCAAACTACTTTTGCTCTGCTAACAAACAGAAAGTATAAAGCCACTTAGCCACAGTACAATGTATTAAACTGGGCAAAAAAAAGTCACTTTTCAGTAAGTTCCTAAGTACAATGTATAGATTCAAATGAATGCACAATCCTAGTCATAGTTCAACAGGTGAGGGAACAAAAGGGGAATGGTAGTTCTGGTGCAAAGATACACCAGCTTGTCTGCCTTTCCTTCTGAAAAAAACAGCTTCCAGAATCTGCTTCCACCTTCTCATAAAAACCCTACATGAAGTTTAATAACTCCCTTTATTTAACTGGAGTAAATCACATCAGTGTTTCATGAAAACAATGACAGTTTAATTCACTAACATGAGAGTTTGTATCACCTAATTACAAGGGTCAATTTAATTCAGGTTATTTTGCTCTAGAATAAATATTGTAGAGCTGTTGTGTATAGCAATTTGTTCATTCTCCTGAATTTGAAAGTTAGCTGACCGATACTGTTTTGTTTTGGTCATTACTATCTAATTCAGTTAAACTATTCTGTCTCTGAACTGGCATGTGAGAAATTAGAAAGCAGTGAAGGTATGACAAATGCATGTCCTGTATTTCTGTAGTTGACACTTTCCCAGCAACTTTCCATTAATGGTAATAAGCTTTATGGCCACACCCCATAACATTAAAAACTTCTGAGAGACAACTAAGGCAAGGGAGCTATTGAAGATAGCAGGAGGACTCCTTATTCTGGGAATATATCTTCACTCTGCCTGTTTACAAGCAGTAAGTTCATAGCTTGAACTCTATCTGTCCTCCAAAATGCACTAACAAAATGTGAATAAAAACTGGTATTTGAGTTTAAAGCTATTTTTGTTGGCAAACTAACTGGAAAACTTAATTGTAAACATAAGACTATGATAGAGAAGAGAGCTACTTGTCATCAGCTAAAATACATTACCTGATGTGTTAAACTCTAGTATGAAATACAAAGAGTGGCCCTTCTGATTTCAGTGAAGCCATGTATGCGAAGGAAAGAAGTGTTTGTCCCCTTTTCCTCCTACTCAGAGTATCTACTGACACCAATGATGGTGAAAAAGCATAAAATGCAAAAAAAATATACAAAGAATTGTAAGGCACCATCTCTGAAACCCATGCTAGCAGCCAACAGCTTCACAGATCATAAAATGCACCACAGCAATATCAACCATATGCATAAAGTATTAACTGCTATTAAAATGTCTGAGGTTTTAGCTTCTGTCCTAAAAACGCGGCGACCAGCTCTAAAGGAAAGCATTATTTTGAACCACTAAATATGTACATTATAGTCAGGCATATTCCAGGTATTTTTTAAACTCATAAAATAGATAAATTCAAAGTCAGGACTGGAATTCTTTCCTGAGTTAACCCAGAGACAGTCAACAGTCAACTGTTAATAGGCAGACGCTCAAAGGTTAAGGAGGTAAGGAGTCAATGAAAAAAGTTCTCCTTACACTCCCCTAAACAAAAAGATCGAAAAAGGTTCTGAGCTATCAGGGGAACTGGCATACAAACAAAGCAAAGAACTGAGACACACTTGACAATCAGCACAAGAGAATTCTACTGCATCACCCTAGAAGATGTGGCATACCCAGTTGCTACATAAATGAACAGGAATTAGCACTGTTCCTAACAGCCTCAAAATCTCACATTGCAGTGAATCCAGGATGACACCTGAAAGCATTCATTGTCTTCAGGAAAAAGCTATGTGCTAGTACTATATGGTGAAATTTCCACCATTACAATTTCACTCGGTGTAAGTCATAAATGTTCTCCTGAATATGAAAGCGTACCCTTAAATGGAAATATTTGAATTAGCTTTGCATATTGCCTCTCAATTGTTTATTCAAGTATCTATTTCTTCATTCCAATTCTCTAAAGTTGCTGAGGTATCAGAAATGGTGGGAAGTACAGTATAAAGGACAACGCACATGTAACATTAGAAGGATCACTATCTACTTGCTAACATGTAGTTTTATTTTCTCAGCTCAAAGAGCTAACGTATCTCTTTGAATTCTTGTCTGACCTAATGTGCTGAGCAACACAGGGAAATCTGACCAATAGCCAGTATGTTTTTGCTGGAACAGTTCTGTCCATAAGTGATTAAATGGTTTAATTAGGTCTAGTACTTACAATAGCATCAAAACAACTAACAAAGAGCTCCCTTTAAGGTCAAATTGGCTCCTTGACAGCAAACACATACACAAAAAGCCAGAAATTTCCAACCGTTTAAAGTACTTTAGTTCTGATGCCTAAATCCTTCAAACAGCTCTATGTGTATTTAACTTCAAGTTCCTAAGTGAGAAAGGCTTCAGGTACTTAGATGCACAAAATTATTTGCAGAATTAGGACATGATCTATGATCAAAAGCAGCAAACAGTTTAAAATAAACATACAGAGGGAATGATTGAGGAAATATGGAAGAAAATGCAATGAATACAGATTAACATTAAAGATAGATGGTTGAAAAAGGTAATTTTTCTAAAGCTTAGTAAGACGTTATGAGAGAATTCCAAATCAGAAAGAACATGAAGATTTTCAAAGTTCCTTTAAAAACACCAACTATCCCAACAGCTACATCAGAGTCCAAAGAAGACTTGTAATTTTGTGACCTTTGATTTGAGGATTTGACTGTTTCTCTTACCATGTCTTGCCATCAGTAGAGAACATGAGAAAGACAAAAAGGCAAACAATTTCCCCTGAGATTTCCCTTTTGTTTAGAATTTATTTCCTTCTGGGTCACTAAACCCCATGTTGGAAAACATCCTCTACCCCTTTTTTACCAGATACTTCAAATAAAAAGGGCTAAAAAACTGCTGGAAAGAAGTTAGTATACAAACGATGTCCTTTGTCAACTAGGGATTTTTACTAAGTTTTTCCATCCACAGTTGCATATTGAGAATAAGATCAATGAACTATTACTGGCATCTTCATGTGAATAGTACATCAAATAGGAATATCCAAAGCACTGATTGTTTACTTTTGATAATGAGAGAGTTGAGCAGAGTATTCAACTTCGCTTCCCTGGTACTTAGATCTAGTTCCACCACTGCGCTCTAAAAATCCTTTCATATGGGAGTAGTTTTTTCTTGTGTGGGTATTTTCCACCTGCATTACCAGCTTCCAAAGACTTTTTTTTTCTTCTTCAAAATTATCACTTGAAATCTGTACAATCATAATCATCATGATCACATTTCAGAGCATTACAATCATGGCAGATAAATATGCATCATTTCTCAGAGTGAGTACTACCGGACTCCTACAATAACCTGTTACACTAATATATGCAGTCTGAATCCTATTATTAAAAACTGGGGGGGGAGGGCATTGAGATACTTGGAAATTATGCTTACATTGATGGCACACTGATGGAACACAATACACTGTATTAATTCAGGGGACTGGTAATGTCACATGAATACATAACTTCTTTTAAATATTTCCTCAATTAATTGTTGACCTTTTTTTTTAAATTATTAAGGAATCCCAACAAAAACTTCAAAACAAAAAGAAAGAGGAAGGCAGAAAGCCAAGATTACCTACAAATCTTCATTACTTCCAATTGTTTGAGGTTTAGAGACTGGTTTAAGAATTAAAGTGTAGCGTTCAGTGTGATCAACACAACGACTACATAGTTTAACAGTGTTTGAAAAAAATAATGTACAGTTGGATAGCCGGGTTTTGCACATTGTTAACTTTCCGGTTTAATTTAAAATGCAGTATATCTCCAAAGGCTGTGCTATAAATCATGGATTAAATATCTGCAGATTTTCTTAGTCTGAAAATAAAAGTGCGTGTGGTGAGAATTTGTAAGAAAAAAAAAAAGGTATGACTTAGATGTAGCCACAAGAAATAACAGAGCCCTTAAAGAACAGTGATGGGAAGCAAGAACTTAAAGAGAAATGCTAAAAGCCAAAAGAGGTTTGATGAGGGATAAGTAAAGACTCAGTGAGCTAGTCAGCCAGCTACATACAGCTTTTAAATACTTTGCACAGTGCAATCTGCCAAAGAGGCATCCCAAGAATAATATTTTATTTATCACCCCAGGGATATTAAAAATGGACTTTGTTTGTAGTTAGCCTTTAGAGACGTAAATAGAGTATAAATTCAATGATTACACTGTTTTATTTGAGTAACCTAAAAACTTAAATATTACTAAAACCATTTACTTTTAAGCCACCAGATTGGTTTTCAAGGTTTATTTAATTTAGTCTCAGCTGATTTGATAACAAGCACAGCAGAATGAATCTTTTACTACGTAATTTGGGATGCAAGATTTTAAATATTTATAAATTTATTGCATCATGGCCTAAGTGTGCAGATTTTTATTTCTACTGTAAATTTATTTACCATAATTAATGCACACTGGTACTTGTAGCCAAAGCTTTGCTATTCAGTATTCTGTTCAGCTATCTAACTTCATGTTCTTCTGTTCCCATAAACATAATTCATCTTTCCACAAAGGGATCCAAACAAAGTGAGAAACAATAAACTCAAGGTCGGGGGGGGGGAGAAAAAAAAAGAAAACCAGACCTGACAAATCAATACAAGTACAAAAGTAATTTCAAAATGTAGCTTTAAATTGAAAAGTTAAAGCCAACACAACAGATTTCATGTTTCAAGACTCATACAACATGAACCTGATCTCATTTAACTGAAATGAGAAAATTCTGTAGCACGCTTTACGAGGAGCAGGATCAAGAGTTCTGGGCTCCTTTTTTTTCTAACATTAAAGAATGCTTTTCCCAGCTAATTGTTTCCCACCCATTTTGGTTTACAGTATACACAAATGACTCAAGCAAAAGATGCAGCATAAGGATTAAAATGTACCCTTTGCTTACGTATGATGGCACCAGACATGCTATCGGAAATCTGTAACCTACTACTGCATCTAACTAGAGATTTATGTTATAAAGGAATATATACAAATGACTAAGCAGAACACTCAGCATAAGGATTAAGACTTCTTACCCCATATTTACATTGGCGGGATGTTGCTCCATACTGGAAGCGACACTGTTCATCAGCATCATACACCTGACCTGGGGCCACAGCTGGATAAAGAAAGTCACGCTTGGGAGGCTCATTATCAAGGCAAGTACCACGGCCCGAACTGTTCAACATAAAGGACCAAATCAATTAGGAATTCTACTGAGTGTAAATCACAGTAATGATATCATGTATCTAGTTCTTACTTTTAACAGCACTGGGTGTGAAACAAATATGACTGCAATAAACAAACAGTAAGATGGTACACCCATGGTAAAAAGAAAAAATAATTAGAGGGAATTAAGAGATTAAAATAATTTTTCATCATTATTATTAACAAAAAATGCTTATTTTAGATTGTGAAATAGATTTAATATATTATCCTTTTTTTTTAAAGTGTGATAATTTCTGAGCCACACAAGACTGATTTTCATTTTTGTCTTAAGGTTCCTATTTGTTTTCACTGAAGAACAGCTACATTTGGTCACAGAATCAAAAATTAACAAATTAAGTAAATATAAGAAATTCAGTTTACAATTCTTAATAACCCTTTTGATCCTTCAGACAGCTAGGTACAATCTTATAGATATGAGCAGCTCAACTGGAATTGGTTTATATAAAAGTAAAACATAATTAAATTTCAACATGACCAAATGTTTATAGGATTAGGACCTTAACTTGCATGCAATTTTTTTCCATTTGAGTGAACAAATGGAGTAGTAAAATTCTGCAGGATCTTCAAATTTACCTATACGACGATGAGCAAAAAAATTTGAAGGGATCAAAGGTCTTTTCTATTTTATTAATAATATTTAGTCTTAAAAACTTCATTTTAAGAACTAAGATCATAAATTTGAAAACTTGAAAACTTGTTTGGTGGTTGGTGGTTTTTTTTCCAAAATATGCCCATATTCAACCACAATATTTTAGCGTGGTGGAATAAATAACAAAGAAAGCCAAATGCAGACAAGTTCTGTTTAGAAAAATTTGTACTTTGCTAAATATAATCATTCACTTTTATTTAGTCAGTGTGGGTAAAAGATGACAGATGCTTTTTTGCTTTCATTTCACATGTGAGTAAGTGAGGATTTTTAAAGAATTCTTATGCCAACACTTTAAATTTTTTTCCGACATTACTACAAATTTTGCCAGCACTTATGGGTTTTTTTCCCAATCTTTTCCATGCACCTTGCCAAAGGAACATAATTTCAGAAGTGAATGTTCTACACTGTTTTTTGGAGATCTCCAATTTTCTACAATTTTCATTAAAAAAGGAGCAAGAAGCCTCCTTTAACTACATTTTACATATTCTCATTTTAACCCTATTTTATCCAATTTTTTTAAATACTACAATAAACCCTTTGGAAAAACAAAGAAACAAACAACTGCCAACCATTTCAGAAGGAGGCAAACAGCAACTAAGGAAATAAACAGGTAAATACAGAAAAAAATACGATACTCAATAACTAATTCCAATGAATTTAGTGTGATTCACCTGCACACACACCCCCCACACACAAACCATCAGCTGAAATCTACCTTTAAAATACCAACTGTGTGTTTCTGGAATAAAAAATAATGTACTTGCTTCTTTATTCCAGTTTTAATTATTGCAAGCATACATATTTTCTAAAAGCTGAAGCTGGGAAATCATCCTACATTCTTTTGGAATATTTCATTTGCATGTATGAGGAGTATATGTTAATAATTCCAGTAAGAAAATAACTCAAATGCAATCTGATTTTTCTGCATTGTCTGGACAAAACTGCAGATAGGAAGTCTGCTTAAACATGCAGTAGGAAGTTCAGCATTTGACATCAGCTTGAGCTAGTATTGCATATGACGGAAACATTTTCATAGATTCCAATAGTGCAGAGTTTGGCCTGTAAACTGTGATCCTGTAAACAGATATCCAAGGGCATAGCATTTATAAACTCTCGTTACCTTCAGTGACTCTCTCCATAGGCATACGTACCCCCTGCACAGATTAGGTTACAGAAAAAGATCTAAATCTTTAAATTCACAGAACTTGTAAACTGAAGTCTATACCTACTCTACAAGACATAAAATTGCAGAAATATAAGTCAGAATCCTTGTAGTAAATAAAAAAATATGTCTCTTCTGCTCCAATGGCAGGATTTTCACCATAATGAAATATTGTCGTAGTAGTAAAAAAGCAAGGAAATGACTACTAAGCAGTTATTCACTTACTAGCTATGTTACATCACCACCTCTCAGACTGAAAATTTATTTCACTCTTTCCTTCTGCTTCAGTTTTACTACTTCTCCCAAGCAGCTGGAACAAAATTGACACATTTTACAAACTTAGTGTGAGAATCCGATACTGTATTGTGTTAATTGAAGTACTTTGGAAAAGAAATAGCATGTGTTATAAAACACGTTTATAAAACCAGGGACTTTTCCACAGGTAATGAAAGGTCTCACCAAAGCTGTGCACAAGATGACCACAAGGACCACATAACTTTTCTAGCTTCTACTGGACTTCGGAATTGTGTAATACTCTTGAGCCTATGTCCTTGTTCTTCTCCCTTTCTCTTTGCTCCACCAAAGAAAAACTCAGACACTTGAAAAATAATCTGCTAAATTCTGAGCAATGAACCAAAAGGGTGCAAGAAGAATAATGGTATCACGGCACTTTATAAACAGAGATCTAATCACTATTATCAATCAGGCCTACAAAAAAAGTTTAAAAAGCCCTTTGTGTAGATGTAAAGAAGATAATAGAAAGGAAAAGAATGCCCTAATGCCTTCACCTCTGCAATTTTAGAAGGTTTCTATCCACAGTTGCCTTTGTGCTTTGTGATTTTAACTTATAAAGGAAGCATATACCAAAACAAAAAACATACAGGATATCCCTGCAGAGCATTTACATTTTTGAACAGGGAGTGGATAAATCTTTAGTGTCTGCAGTAGAAATAAGATTATTTCAAATTCATCCTTACATTCTATTTACTCGACAAGATACTACTAGTACTCAAAGACTTTCTCATTTTCCCAATTTTAGGTTAATTTCATGAGGTTTTTTGGGACATAGTGGGACTGGTTTGAATTATAAAATAGCTAAGCTTGATGTCATTTCGTCACAGTATTCCAGTGTAGAGTCTCAACGGATCTTTGTAAAACACTCCGCAATATAATTTGAACATTGTTTTGTATTTTAATATCACAGCAAATTAATCTTCTGTTTGAAAGAACATCAAGGATACAGAACATCCTCTGAAGGCTTAAAATCTCAGACATGCTATCACTGCTTGATCAAAATAACAGCAACCAGAGATTCAATGTTAATATCTTTACAGACTGAACAATGCAAAACTGAGGACCACCACCTCTGTACAGATACTGCTGTTGTATCCAAGGCAATCAAGAGAAAAAGCAAAAACCACGGATGTCGACCTTTCAGAGTTTATTCTCCTATTACAGCATCCCCGAATACCTCAGTAACATACACAGTACAACACAACTCCTTCAGTGGTTGAAGAAAATATCCCAGAACACTGGCACTGAAAATAGGTTTTAAATGTTACAGAATTGCTCATTCATAATAATGATGTGAACTATAATGCAAGCTATGATAAATAATCATAAATTAAATGTATTATAAATATTTGTAATTATCTGTTTTAGCTCAACAATAATATGCATAAATATGGATAATATACATAATACTTTTCTTTAACTGTTACCAAATTACCCATAAAAATATGGGGAAAAAACAGTATCATTTATTAAATATAACAGCGTATTTTATAAATAAACATAGATATAAAAACATTAATTATTTACATGCCCATATATAATATTCAGCTCCTAAAAGAATCCTTACTTCATGTTTATTACATACTTTTACTGAGTAAAAACTGATTTTTATAGAGCACCAAGATATATTTCTGTGCAGGTTACAAAAGCTGCTTAACTTGACATTAATGAACAAACTCTTCAGATTGCTCAATAGTCTACAGATAATAAGTGTTGCACAATCTGGTCATAAGTAATGGAAGTGTGATTTGGAGTGGTATGTTTAAAATGAAAGTGAACCAGATAGGATTACTAAATAAAATTGATTGTTTGGGAAATTCAGATATTGATGTGGATATACCACTCACTCTCGTGATAAATTCTACTTCTTTCCAATCTTTTATGCAAAGCTGGGTCTATGTATTATTATCTGTTTAACAGCAAAGACTCGCTAATTTTTCACAATCTTTTCATAATACTTAATTTTTCTTTTGTTTGGTAGTAGATATTTTGTTATTTTTTTAATGTATACTTTCCTCCACAATATGTTCTGTGTTCCAAAGCATTCTCTTATTCATTAGCATAATTATCCAGCAGCCATATTAGGAAAAATCTATTAATCCATTTACCAAAATCAACCACATACCAAAATCTATTGGTATCTGGCCTTGAGAGTTTGGTAGATAATAAAATATAAAATATTGGGCAAATTTGTTATTCTATATTTATTTTATCAGACATTCTACAAATAAGTCAATGGGAATCTACTGCTGATTCTGCCCTTACAATTGCTTTAAATTTAAATAACCTAAGAGGTAGACAAACAGTAATACTTGCAAAGTCAACACTCAAAAACATATTGCCAGCCCATCACTACAGAAACTGTCATATGCTTTTTTTTTAACTGGGTAGCTTTTTAAGCAAAACATAAGACTTTCAAAGTTTCAGAAATCTACAGTAGCTGAAGACATATGCTTTTTATTCAACTACCTGTTAGTTAAAAAAATGAATGTCCTATTAAATTTTAAAGAAAAAAGAATACAATCCAAAGGGTAGGTCAACAGATAATACTAAGTGTAAGTTTTCTCCACTGATTCGTTGAGAGAGAAATTAAATTTTGATATGATTGATGTCACCTTATCTTTTAAAACTAGCCTTGGCTTGAAGTTTTTAAAAAATTAATTTAGATTTCTGAAGTACCAGTAGAGTGGCCAATCTGTCATAGGTAGCATATGAGGCATATATAGACATATATTTATCTTGCATATCTACTTTTATGTCCAAGATTCTTGGGTAGATCATGTCTAGTCCCAAATACTGGATGATTTTTTTATTGTCTGCATGGGCTTGCTTGGACCAAGGTAATTTTGACTCCTTTCCAGTTAGAAAGCTGTAGTCTCAGATCTAAATTCTGCTGTACTGCAATCCTAGTACAATTTCCTGTGACAGATCTTACTTATTCCAATAGTTAAAAGACTCTTGGTTCTACTCCGTTCACCTTCAAAATACAATCCTGCCTTTGAAAGACAGAGTTGGCCATCTGGTGCCTTCTAACACCTTCTCCTATTTGATACTGACAAGATTAATGAATTATGATTCCAGAAGCCACCCAGATTTTGTTATTAAAAAACATAAAAGTAACTGAATAAAGAATTCTGAGCAGGCAGTTATCTCCTTTACGTCTAGGTATCTGCACAGCTCTGCAGGCACACTGTATAAATAAATATATGTTCGATATAATGAAACTTGCCTGTTATATATATATATGTTAAAAATATACATATAAAATATATATACACATACATGTTACATAGAATGAAATTTATACTAAAGGTTTCTACTTCTCTCATAGAAATCTCTGTTTTCTGACACTGCTCTCCGACCCTTCAATTCTCAATATTTCTGCATTTCAATCCATTAAAGGTTAGTGAGATTCAAAGCCATTGTAAACTACTTATGAATAATTCAGTTAATAAATGAGATTCAGTCAATCTCTCACTCTAACATATAGCTTGACAGACAACCACTGTTATATGCTAGAAGAAACATTTTCCCCAGAAAATAAATTGGCCATTTAATTAAATTTAATTGGCCGTTTCAGAGCCTGTAGTGGCTGGCATCCTTCTTGAGAGTTTTGATAGATCTATTAGTAATACATAGCTTTGCTTTGTCTTATTGTCATCCTTTGAGCCATAGTCATCCTCTATCCATCCCGCAAAATAAATTGCTTTCCCAACTAGTGCCTGACTGAATTGATACCTTGTAAGTGCTACTTCATGGCTATTCCCCAGTAGCCTCAGTCTGGAAAATTTGTTTTTGGTTTAAGAAACTCTTGAGGAAGAGACAGATGAAGGTAAGGCTCTATTTTGAGTGTCACCAGGATGACTTCTGTTTTAAAATGCTTCTGCCTGATGCTGGAAACTGTGGTATCTACACTACAAAATGTTATACAGTGCAAAACTGTTGTAACAAGTGGTGACCCAAGCTGGTAAACTAATAAATCCACGTAATCTACCTTATCACATAATACTGTGAACACATAATGAGCTTCTAGAAAAATTAATTCCAGGTGTGTTAACCTGGTGTAAAGACAACCCTGCCCAAACTTGTATCCAGATCCAAGCCCATAAACCTAAAAGGTATTGTGGTATGTCACAGATTCACCACCTCAGGTTTGTGCTTGGGTATCTGCATTTCATCCCATTGTGTTCTTTCTTCTTAGATATAGCTCAATGAATCCTAAACAAAGCATGCTCATTCAGCACAGACAAAAACCACTTGTCTTCCCTGTTTGTAGTCTACTTGGTCCTGTTCCAGCTGTTTTCCCGTTCTTGAGGAAAAATGGAAAGAAAGGGGGCAGAGTCTAATCTATCTGGAATAAACATCTGGAGATACAGACAACAACATCTTGAGGCTTTGTCTTTAAAGCTCTAAATCAGCATTTTCCCCATCTGTTGCTAAGTTATGAAGAAGTATTCGGAAAAATGGAGTTATTTTTCCTGCCTGGATGCAAACTGTTCTGCTCTTATAGAAGCAGTGAGGGAATTGCTACCACATATAATAAATAGATCATGTTTGAGAAATTCTGACATTTTAAAAAATAGATTGCAAAATAGAGGATGAAGGCGAAGTTATCTTTGGCTCTTAGTACATTACTTAACACAGTGTTCTATATAATTGGAAAATCTATTCAAAATTGCAATGAGCAAAATAATGTTTATCCAAGGTGGCTTTAAAAAAATAACATCTACATTCTGGGTTACAAAAATACAGCTAAAATATTATACAAGACAATTTATTATTGAAGCTGCTACTTGTAGATTTTTTTTTATGTTAGTTCAAATATCACTTAGTATCTTCAGTAATGATTTTTTTTTATGAAATTCACAGATGGCAGTAATCTCAGTAGAGTTGAAAACACTGGCAATGATGGAAAAGTATCACAAAAAACCTGAAGAGATTAGAACTATGGGAACAGATTCACCAGAGTACAATTTTGACTTTATGCTAAAATAACTACAATTTCACTGGCATCCCACAGACCTAAAAATGAAACTTTACAGTGAATCAAACCTAGTGAATGGAAGAGAATAATGAAGATGTTAACAGTAAATAACAAATTTTAAAATTAAACATAGAGGATGCATAAGTTAAACATGCTTTTAACTGGGAGTAAAAACTTGAAAGATCACTGCACAATTATCAAAAGAAAGTTTGTTCAGGCTGAAATCTAAAACTGTGTAGCAACACTATGAGCAAATTTTCAGCTCTATTACATTTGCAGCATAACACAAGCCACAGAATTTTACCATGGTTCTTTCTTTAAAACCATAAATAAGAAATTACTTCTTAGCTATCTGTTGAATTATGTCTTCACCAATAGACAATTTATTGTCAGGACAATTATGGGATCAAAATGAAGTCCAGAGTAAAGCAACAAAAAGAAGTAAATGAGAGGGAGAATAGAAGAACTGTAATAGTAAGAAACAAACTCCCAAATGCTAGAAGAAAATACATTAACTGTAAACTCACAGTCAGAACTACTAACCTGTGAAATAATCTCTCAGAAGAGATGCGAAAATTGTATCCTTTGTCATAGTTAAAACTAGTCTCCATGACATAATAGAAAGACTGCCAACTGGAACAGTGTTGAATTAACAGAAGTGATTGGTAATGATAAAACAAAACTACCCTGTATATATTTTTTATAACGGTAGTGTTAAACATGAGACGGTCTAACACGGTAGTGTTAAACATTTCTCTCCTGAGAAAATCAATTTATATTGTGAGAAATCTGTATCATGCATGTATCGAAACTACGTCAAGGCACATGGAAAACAGGTGGTTGGTGACAACCAACATGGCTTCACCAAAGGCAAATCATGCCTGACAAATTTGGTGGCCTCCTGTGAAGGTGTTTCACATCTGGTGGATAAGGGCAGAGCAACTGATGTCTACCTAGATGTGTGAAGTGCAAAGCATTTGATGCCATCCTGCACAACATCCTTGTCTCTAAATTGGAGAGACATGGATCTGATGGATGGACCACTCAGTGGATAAGGAATTGGCTAGATGGTCACACTCAAAGAGTTGTGGTCAATGGCTCAATGTCCAAGTGGAAATCAGTGATGAGTGGCAATCCTCAAGGTATTGGGGCCTGTGCTGTTTAACAACTTTGTTGGCAACATGCACAGTGGGATCGAGTGCACCCTCAGCAAGTTTGCCAATGACTCCAGGCTGTGTGGTTNGGGCCCATGCAAACTACATGAAGTTTGACAAGGTCAAGTGCAAGGTCCTGCACATGGGTCAGGGCAATCCCATGCACAAACACAGGCTGGGTGGAAAACAGCCCTGAGGAGAAGGACTTCAGCGAGTTGGTGGATGAAAAGCTCAACATAAGCTAGAAATGTGTGCTTGTAGCTTGAAAAGCCAATGGTATCCTGGGCTGTATCAAAAGAAGTATGACCCGTAGATCAAGAGAGGTGATTCTCCCCCTCTACTCTGCTCTCATGAGACCCCACCTGGAGGACTGTGTCCAGTTCTGGAGTCCCCAACATAAGAAGGACATGGAGCTGTTGGATCGGGTCCAGAGGAGGGCCACAAAGATGATCAAGAAGCTGGAGCACCTCTCCTATGAAGACAGGCTGAGAGAGTTGGGGTTGTTCAGCCTGAAGAAGAGAAGGCTATGGGGAGACCTCATAGCAGCCTTCCAGTACCTGAAGGGGGCCTACAGGAAAGACAGGGAGGGACTTCTTATGAAGGCATGATAGGACAAGGGGGAATGGGTTCAAACTAAAGGAAGGTAGATTTAGATTGGCTATTAGGAAGAAGTTCTTCACTGTGAGGGTAGTGAGACGCTGGAACAGGTCACCCAGGGAGGTTGTGGCTGCCCCCTCCCCGGAAGTGCTCAAGGCCAGGTTGGATGAAGCTTGGAGCAACCTGGGCTAGTGGGAGGTGTCCCTGCCCATGGCAGGGGGGTTGGAATGATATGATCTTTAGCCCCTTCTAACCCAAACCATTCAACCATTCTATGATTCTATATATGTAAGGATGACTTATTCAGTGTGCTTTAGTTTAGACACTCATCTTACATGTTCCAGTACATAAAACTGGGTGACTGCACAGTTCAATGGGACGAAACAAAATGCCTTAATCTAATACAGTAACTGAAGAGAAGTTTTTTTCCTCTGAACAGTACAAACTTTAAACACCTGCCCACTGACTCTATAGGAAGCTCAAACACCTCTTTAGATCAACTTGGCAATCCCCTCTAAAGCTACATTTGCACCAACCTAAAGAAAATGTATGGGCCTGGATGGGTCCCTTTAGTTAAGATTCAGAATACGGCACCTTATTATGAGGTTAGATCCCAGAAAGAGGAGAAGCAGCTCATTTTGTTCTTAATAGTCTCATGGTTAGACCACTTGATTGGTTTATCTCCATATCCTAAAATACACTAGGTGCCTGAATTATTGAACAACCTTTATTTCTTAAAGGAATGATTGCACTGATGACACTGACCCTATCAACCAACTGCCATTTGCTCCCATAAAGCCTGCCAAACACTATTTAAAAAAATCTGGTTATTAATCTGTTCTCACAGTTCGGTGTTTGTCTTCCACAATTTAAAACACATATAAAGGCTTCATTATGCATCATATATAGTGATGTATACATTGATATGATCACAGTTCTGAGACTAGCATATTTTCACTGTTTAATTTTTTTTTCATTTAGAAGTAAAATTGCAGGTAGTAATCTACTTCTGGATAAAAAACACCACACAGGTATATGTTAGCACAATTGTAAGTTATTCATATAAAGATCTATGCCATCCTGTCCTATAATCTCTATACTTCCACCAATGGTACCAAAGAACATTAATAAAAACCCACAAGACTGCATGAAAAAAATCTGGAGAATGAAATGTACAGGAACAGGGCTACAACCTTGTGCCTTTCATTAAACTCCCTCACATTATACATGTATTTAAAAAAAATACTTCCCATCAATCACAGACAAATTCCACCCTTCTCTATTTCTCACCCTCAGATTAATGAAGTAATGAAATATGATCAGCACTTCAAAATGCTGTGAATAGATTAAAAATGAGAACTGTAAGGTGGGGAATGGAGTAGAAGCTTTTGACATTACTGAGAAAAAATATTCTACAAAAAAAATATTAAGTGACTCGTTATATTTCTCTCTATTCATTCTTAAAATGTAAATCATGAAAATAGGTCACTGTGTTTCTACTATTTCTCCTGAAAGGTGTCAATTTTCTGAAAACTCAGGATTTTTCTTGAGAGGTTACTTACTCTAAAAAACTGGTGATGTAATCCCGACTGCAGGCTGACCAAGAGAAAGGGTTGGTGTTTGCTGTAATATGAGCTGCCATTAGCTTTGCTGCTTCATGACCTTTGGTCCCACAGGAATTTCCAATTCCATCATGATTCATACCAAAACTGCCCAAAAGAGGAGGAGAAAAACAGCCCATTACTTTTATACAGCATCAGACATATCTTAAAACTTCATGTCACCTTTACAGGAACTATGTTAGACCCAAAAGGACACACACAGTACAGGAGAACTCGAGTGGAGAATCAGAATCAGTTAAGTTATCATTTAGTTTATTCAGATGTCAAAACTCTGCGCAATTACATAACCCACAAACTCTTGAAAGCATTTTAATTTTGTTCTAAAGCTTTTAAAGAAAATTTAACAATATTGTTGCAATATAAATACAGAACACTCAGTCCTTATTTGGTATAATATCTGGATAAGGAATATACACTGTGGCACTGACACTTGGATTAGTAAACAAAGACAAACAGAGAATATCAGGACAATTTACAACTGTCCCAATGTTGATGTAACAGTACAGTATAGGCACACATCAGCCAATGATAATTCAAGCAGAACATGGGTTTTGTAATTCTCAGGGCATGCTGTAGGTGCACTCCCTCTCTGTATCCACTCACAGAGTGACTTGGAGCCCCTCTTTTAGAGCTCAGCTTTGTCATGGAACATTGGAATGAAGACAACTAAAAATCAGCAGAAAATACAGTAAGAAACCTCTGGGCGGCACTTGGCCAAAAGAGGTTTCCAGACAACAAATTAATTAACTTTCAACAATTACATGACTCTGGAAAAAGAATTATGACAAAAGAATCCTTATGTCTTAGAAATCCTGTGGTACTTAAATACACATTTGGCACCATAGATCATCAACATAACCATCAAATTAAAATTAGAAGTAAATTCACAGAGCATCTATTTGAAAATATTTTAATTACATTTAATTACATTAATTAATCTTTAGTTAAATTACTGCTATTATTCCTAAACAATTAATAACGTATATCTGACTGGACTGACATAAATAAAGCACCTGAACAGAATAATTCTTAATAGTATACACTTCTCTAAAACTTCGTTTTCTTGATCTGCCTTTGGTTAATTTCCATTCAATCAGCTGGGGAGGAAATTAATTTCTTTAAATATTAGCTTTTGGTAACATTCATTCCTTTTTCCCTGAGGGACAAGTACTGAGATACACAAGAGCCTCCTTGACCATGAGACAGAGACATAGTTAAAGGGAATGCCAAAACTGGGCTTCTGCACACCCAGAGCAGCAAAACTGTCACTACTTGGTGGATCAAACAGAGGTCAGTCTTTGGAGCCTTCAATATTACAAATGCCAAAAAAGACTGATTGTCCCTGATTTCTTACTCATTATTCAAGAACATGACTGTGTTGAGGCACCTCGTTTTGATTTTTGAAACTTTTAGGACTGACTGCTGGAAGATACAAACAGTAGTAGACTACAAGCTGGTCATTTATCTACCACTTCATATCAGTTCATGTCACTTTCTTTACTAAAAACAGTGATAGTGGTATTAGATTAATCTCAGCATACTGCTGCAGGATGTGATATAAAAATACAAGACCTACACATTACTTTGAGCTTCAACACACTGGGTATTGTTTCACCTCTTCAGCTGATTATAACAGCCTACAAGCACAAGGTACACTCAACAATTCCTTCCAAACCCCATTAATTGCATGGATATAAGAAAAGGAACATCAGCGAATGATGAATGTTTCCTACAGGCTGGGGAAGGACTTCATAACGAAAAAATCATCACTTCCTTGCCTATGGGATGTGTCCTTATGAAACACCTTGTCTGAAGCAATGTCTGCACATATCTTGTTTAGTGTACGATAGCTCTTACATGCAGAAAAACCTACACTATATAATACACAGGAAAGGTCTGACTGACACCATAGATTATTATATCATCAAATGAAGAATACCCCTGGTATATAAAAACCACAGTTATAAAAATAACTTGTCTGAGCAATGTATGCATTATAATGGAGCCTTCAGACCAGAGTTAATTATTGTGATCAGTCAGATCAGTCAGAAGGAAGAATTTAGATGTTCAATGCAACAAACTGAATCAGAATTTTACAACAAAAAAGGTAATCTATTGACCTAGTTCTCAAATGCCATAATTTCTTGGAACTGGGGGTACTTCAGATAGGAACATCTCCTTTTGAATTGCCTTTGTACAATTTCTTAAAATAGAAAACCTTAGCTTTTAATAATCTCTCTGAGTAACTCCTTTACAGAAATGGGCATTTGGATATGTGGGAAAGTTGAATTGGATCACACTGACTATCTGATATTCAGCTTATCCCTAGTTAGTGTACTCCATTTGTCAAAGAAATGAGGCTTCCAATGGTTTGGGAAACAAAATTTGTATCTTTAGGGACTATGAAAAAAAAAACAACAGAACAAACTTTGTAGTTCAACAGCTTGCTTTTTTCTACAATCTGTCCTTGTGAAAAAGATGATGTTGCTGATGGTGGTATGACAAAAAGCATGCCTGTGAATGGAAGCTCTGATTCCCGATGCAAACAGGAACTCAGTGACCTTTCATCAGCTGATAGTATTCACATTTATTATAAATATTAATTTACCTAAATTATCTACACCTTTCCAAGAAGGCTATTCTACTTGCCCCTGCTTCTGAATTTAGGAGAAAACTGATCACTAGGTGCAATTAATTCTTTCTGATGCTTGGAAAGGTGTTTTGCAATTACTGTCATCTATTTCCAAAGATGGTAGTGGCAGCATGCCATTACAGCCCAGTAATTTGCACTCCTATGGCCACGATTGGAGTTGAAAACACATTTCTGTCCAAAGTACCAGCTTTATTTCCATCAGAACATGTCGGTTATATTTGGCCATCATTACATTAAAGCTACGTCTTTTACAAAAGCATGTTTACAATTAGATTGGGGTGGAAAGGCAGGGAAGAAAGGAAAGAACATGAAATACTCTTTGTGGAGCCACTGTTATAACTTACCTATTTCAAACTCACTAAACAGATGCAGAATATATCTTTTTCACTGGCTTGAAGAATCTGTCTAAAACTACCAGTACAATTCTGTCTTTAAAAGGACAGCTGGATGAGTGAGGACAGAGCAAAAAGTCTTCTCAGGTGACACGGGAGTTTTTATAGGAAGTTACCTTTCCACCTACCACCTCAAGGAAAGCTATTTGACCCAGAAGCTCTTTTTTTCCCATGCACCATGCATCCTCTTTTCCTAAGAAGGCACCTACATTACATTTAAGAACAACACGAAGCAGCAACACTAAGAACTAAAACCATAATTGAAACTCTTCTGCAATTTCTCTGTAGTTTGTACTTTTTAAAACATACTTTGAACGCAGCACATCTGACTAGTGCTCTGTGCTTGTTTCATTTACTAACATCCGTAATGGAACGGATTCTTTTTTCCTTGGCAACCTGTTTTTCCTTATATCTGAAAAAATTATCTGAAAGAATTATTTGTAATACACATCCAACTCAAGATTTGACCTCAGAAATCACAGGGGAGATAACTAGTCTCAGCTGCACTGAATATAACAGCAATAGATAACCAGAGACTCTGGAGTTTAAGCAGAGGGAGAGATGGGAATGTAAACTTCGTCTACCCTGCTTTATCTTGTGAAGGAACAATACTGCACGTCCCTACAATTTCATTTGTATTTAAGATGAGGTTACTGATTTGTTGGGTGGTTCTAAACCATGATGGTTATGATTGCCAAAACACTTACTGTTGATCTATCTGAAATGACAGCAGTTATTTTTGTGAGACAGCCAGGATGCTTCCTTTCTGATTTATTATCCAAACAATTAAGATTCAGAGATGACAGATCTGAACCAATTTGAATGCTTCTCAGTATTGTTCACGGAGGTTCATTTTGTATGCCATGTACTTTTATAGCACTGAAGTCATCTGAAATGTGCTACTCAAGTGAACTGCTTTTTCTTATTAACAATCAATTATCTCTGCTTTCCAACTGTAGTACTAATGATCTGCATATCAAAGTATTTCCTAGCTTTCTTAGGGCTTGGAGTGTTCAGAACTGCAGAGAATCCTAACGTGTCACAGAATCACAGAATTCTAGGGTTGGAAGGGACCTCGAAGGATCATCTAGTCCAACCCCCCTGCCAAAGCAGGGTGTCCTTTCTCTAAATACAACAGGGTATGTTCATTTTTTAGTCACTTACTGATTCATGAGTTATATAAATTTGACCTAATATTTTTTAGCAGTGGCTCTTCATTTGTTTTGCCACTTGTTCAACGGCCTAAGGAAGAAGCATACCAGAGACTGAGAATCTTGAGTCAGGTGAGTCAAGTTGAGTCAAGTTACAGAAACACAAGCCAAAGAAATACTGTAAAATCAAGCATTTGTCCATTATCTGAGGCTGATTTACAGCTGCATAACTACATGTAACTCTTTAGGAAAAATAAACCTTTCTGTAGCTTTAAGTCTTATTATACTAATTATTTGCACTAGGAGAAACAAAATCATACATACTGAGAGCAAAATGGGTCATTTTCAAACTAAGTATCTTGACTCAGTTGCATTGCTAGAACTTCTTCCAGTGCCTCAGCATGTTAGTTAGACACACTGCTCTCACAACATTTATGGAGAATGAAACAAAGGGCAGGGAAGGTTTATAAAGTGCAACAGTGCAGAATACTTTCAAAATTTCTAACAGTAGATTTCTACTACTAGTGAGAAGATGGAAGGCATGCTTGAACAAATATTCTTGCTGATGACACTGAACTGGGAGGAGTGGCTGACACACCAGAGGGTTGTGCTGCCATTCAGTGAG
>VZRW01001842.1:656-13122 GCA_013398125.1 Aegotheles bennettii | reverse complement strand
GAGTCTCCTTCTCTGGAGACATTCAAAACCCTCCTGGATGCGTTCCTGTGTGATGTACTCTAGGTGACCCTGCTCTGGCAGGGGGGTTGGACTAGATGATCTTTCGAGGTCCCTTCCAACCCCTAGAATTCTGTGATTCTGTGATTCTTGTATTAGATACAAGACCTAAAAGTCAAACTATAATTTACTTGTAAAAACTGCCAGTTTATTCTATGAGATACCAACTTTTTCATAAACTTTGTAGTCATTTATTTTTGTAGTATGTTGTACCTGTAATTATTAAACAGGTGTCATTTAAATCTCATATAGCTTATAATGTCTATTTACAGCCTACATTGAAAAAAAAAACCAGAAAATTGTCAGCTTCCCTCTTTCTGTAAATGTTACCATAGCTTTAAATTGCCTTTTCTTAGTGACCTTAGAACATGTACAAGGAAGGGAAAAGTAGCACGTTACAGCATTATTTTATTTTACAAAAAGTGCATGAATGTGAATATAATCTAGTATTAAAGAATAAAATATTTTTCCCTACAGTATCAGAGCTATGAACTACATATAACAAAGCACAATTTCTGTATGGACATACATGGTAATTTTCTTAATTATTCTTATGTCTACTAGTAGTGAAATATTTGTCAATTGATACAATTTTACAGTAATTTTTGAGAAGATACAAGCTTCATATTATACAGTTTTATAAGTAACAGAAAGTCAGCACATTTTCTTTATTTTTTTAACCATATCCCCCATACCATGTCATAAGAGAAAGTTCTCTTTCTATGTAGCTTTCACAGAATCGCAGAATGAATCCATACACAGACACACAGAATCTCCATACACTTCTAGCCAATGTTATAAAAGTATTGGTTATAGCTTCATAACAGCATGCAAATTGCAACTCACCCTTAAATGACACTAGAAATTCAAGAAAAAAGAATTAAAAATATGGTCTTGAAAAATCAGCTTACTTTAATTTAGGGTCACAAACATTGATACTATTTATTAAAACTATCTGATACTGCATTGTTCCCCTCAAGGGAGGAATCAAGGTTAGTTACTTCACTTTTTATTTCCATGTCTTAATGTGGATTTTAACCTTAACTGCTGATTTTCTGCATTCAGAGATCATTATATGGCTTGGAGCATCCCTAATCCTTTATTCTGAAGTAATGCAGAATTTAAAACTTTTACTTTGGTGAAACATGTTCCCTGAAAATTCGGGAAACAAAGTAATTGAATAAAGGTAGCTTTATAACAAGCATACCTGCCATGAAACGAAACATAATTTTAGCATACTTTTATCATAATATTTTTCCCACTTACTTCATAAGTGCAATTCTTCTCTGAGTTATTGGTTATGATCAAACATCCCATCAAATACAATTTTTATATATTAGCATAATTTAGTATTAAATAACATATGAAGCTGTTAAAAGCACAGCAAATTCCAATATACTTTAAAAATGCAACCTATTCACAAAACTGAACTTTCTTAGGGGGAAATGACAGACTTCTATAGAAATATTAGAAAAAGTAGAGCACAAACTTCTCCTGGCTTACATTGTCATAGCTATTCAACTTTCACGCCACAAGAGTAACATCAAGAAAGGTTTGTGTGCTACAAGAAGCCAGAGTATGAATGCATCAGGTCTCTACACTGTAGGTCAAAGTGGAAAGTATTGGCACTAATCAGGAAGCAAGCTTCTGAGCTAAGAATTCCTTTGGAAATTCATGATGCCCTGAAGGTTATGACAACCTTCCTCTTCACCCCCATTTATTCTTCTTATACTTCTGTTAAGATCTGTGTTATTACATTCCTTTTCCTTGATGAGAATTCTTTAATAGAGAATTCTTTAATGAGAATTCTGTGATTCTGTGATTCTGTAATATTTGACAAATTATTTTAGTATTCTAAATTTCAGATATTTCACAGATATTTAGACACAAGCCTTTTTCATATTGAATATTCATATTTCACATAAACATGTCACAGAAACCAGAATTGCTTTTCTAGCCCTATGTTCCTTGGGTTTCATTTTATATGCACAAAACATCATTAAAATTGAAGTCTCAGTGAAGACTTTTGTATAGAAGTTGCTTGCTTAATGGCTCTTTAACAAAAAAGATCAGGGCAGGGGACAGGGGTGTTAAGAGAGCAAGAATATGATTATGTATGATCATAGGTGGCTACTCAAGTCAAAAACTGGACATGTTTTGTTTTGGTTTGCATATGAAAAAAGCTACTTAAACTGTGCCTAAAAATTTAAGGCAGTTTTCTCAGTCAGTCTTAAGCATCTAGCAGGACCCTAGGCATCTATCAAGGACAAGTTGTTAACTTGTTCTGGCTGGTGTTGAGGTGTTCATACACTGTAAATTTGATATGGTCTGTCAGCCCTCCTACAGTTGAAGATGGAAGATATCGTCATCATCTCAGATAAGACAATGATGACAGCATCAACTGGAGATCTGTTCATTGGAGAGCGAACAGGAGGTGGTGTTAGCACAATTCATCCTACTTGTGTTTCAACTATTTTTGAAAACAATTGATTTTTAATAAGTTTGGTATATGCATCCGTATTTACCTCAGATTGGAGTATTTTCCTTCTAGTTGTACAACACATACATTCCTAGACATGCATTTCTTCCATAAAGCACCTCACTCAAACTCAGGTTCTATAGTGCAGCTGAGGTTTGACTGATCAAATGTGAACCTCACTGATCACTGAAGAATGAGGAAAAGACAATAAACTTCTGAAAGCACATCTAGGATTTCCTAGATTAGAAATTTCTGCTCCAGCACTAAAGATTAACTTTCTCATATGGTAGGAGGGGTTTTTATGCTATTTTTCTATTTTGCATACAGACTAAAAAAGACTTTTTTAAAAAGTGCTAGAATTGCTGGCACATTTTAGGTCTAAGAACTAATTTAGAACTAAATACATGCTTGAAAATATTATTGTTCTTCATTCTAAAGCAAATGTATTCTGTTAGACTATAATCTATTGTATTATTTCTTACACCTTTTTTATCAAGATATGAGTGACAAACTCATCTCAACTTCAATTCATTACATCTTCTATAATCCAAGACAATTCTGAATTTTCAGAAATTAACCACCAGCCTTTCCTCCTTAATTCTTCCATACAGCTCTCAATAGCTGTCTGTCATTAGTAATTCTTTTCTTACTCCAAGTCTTATGGGCAGCTCTCTGTTCTAAGCATAGCCCGCTGCTCTCATGTTTTGACACTTCCTTTCTCTCCTCCTTATCCCCCCCTTTTATTTTATTTGTTCTTTTTCCCTTTGTTATTTAGTTTCCAGATCTCAACTAACTCCATAGGACTCCAACAATGAATGGCACAATGCCTTTGTTTTAGGGATATACCCCTTCCAATGGAACCTGGAATTCCTTACCAGTTCAACTAAGCATTCTGTACAGCATGCATGGGACAAGCTAGTTAATTTAGAAAGTGTCCAAATAAAAAAGCATAGAGAGGAAAGCCACCTAACTCAGCTGGTAGGGAAACAGAAAATAGGCCTGGATCTTAAATCTTGCAACTTCTCTGAGTATTAGCACATTTAAGCCTGCAAATGGTTCCTTTCTTCACTAAGAAGAAAAAGTCAAACTTTGCTTGACAATGCAGGGGATACACATTCAATTCTCACTCCTGCCATGAGAAATCACTGGTTGATATTTTTGCTTACAAGAAATCTCAAGTATGAAAGATGTAATGGTAGGAAAGTAAGCAATCTGTAAGTCAAGCATCATAAATCAAAATTCTAGAGACACTATTCTGCAAGCCAAAGGGCACACTCTGAATTTTATCTGATTCAGGGAAGTATTAAAAGTAATACAAGGCGGTACTCAGAAACATGCATAGGGAGAAATGACCATAAAATTGTTAGTCTAACACCATTCTTTATGTCTTCAAGAAAGAATCACAGAGTTAATCACACTGTACCGTCATCTTCAATAAAAACAGTGGGTTATGAGTCTCAGCTGCACAGAGCTTGTCTGCACCAAAACTAGGTTAGACACATAAAAACTACAAGTGGTAAGGAATAGAAGCCAAAAAAATATTTTAAAAAATACTTATAAATATTTAACAGAAAGTATGACTGACCATAATAATCACAGTCAAGACTCTCAGTCTCTAGTCTTCAAGACTAAGTGCTTTTCAGGATAGTGCTCTTCAACCAAATGGAAGTTACTTGAATGAATATAAGGTGAAATTAGTTAAATTTAATATACTATGTTATACAGAAGGAGAGATTGAATGATCTATTGATTTGTCCTCACTCTATAATTTAATATATTACTAGAAACTAACAGTAAGTTGATCCATACCTCCAAAAGAGAATCTTACAAATCCAGTTTTGAAGAAACTGTGAATAATGTCTAAAATTTATTATCATTACCATTCTCTTTTAATCACAAGAGAATTTTATGCCTCAATTCAACACTTTCTTAAAACCTCAGTATTTCATGGCAACTATTTAACTAATAAAAACACAACCTTTCAAAGTGCAATTCTCCCATTTTAATTTGAGAGCTTTTTTGTTGTATTTTGTATATTCAAATGTCTCACAAATGCTTCTGTTTTTCATTTCACATTGAACCTAATTTCTTATTTCCCATGTACGTCTGAAGAGAAAAGCAATCATCATGGTATAGTCAAAGAAAAAAGAAAAGGCTTCCCGAAATGACTATTTTACTCATATGTGCAAGTACCTTCTAGTAGGTAATATGAAGCAGGAATCTGAGAGGAAATAATGTCCTTGATTTAGTGACAGATGCAAATTTAGTCACAGTGTGGGTGAATGGGAGGTGATTTGTGGACAGCATAAAACATTATAAACCTTGAAGAGTTTTTTCCTACATATTCTTCCCAGCTTTTACAGAAGGTATCTACATAGCATGTTCATTTTTCACACCAAGCTCGCAGTGCAACTTTCTTTAATTACTGCACATTGGATCAAGCTAAAGGAATATGACTTCTACTTTCTTTTTTTCTTTTCAAAAAAGCATTTGACATGTCATGACAGCTACAGGATGAGGTGAAAACCTCAAAGAGCTGAGATTTCAGAATTTTAAAAGATCTTACATACAAGCGAAAAGATATGGAATGTAAAAAAACCAGACGGTTTAAACAATTTCTATGATCACAGGATCTATGCTATTGCTATATTGTTTTTCTCAGATTCTAAACAAAGTCTAAACTCTTCAAATTAATTCTTGTCATCATGTCACTTTGCATGATAAAATAGCTTCATATATTTAAATTATTTTAATTTATCTGTGGAATAACCTGCAAAAACATGTAGTTGCATGAATTATGGATTAGCATGGAGATGTGGTATTGGAAGATTGTTTTTCTTCTTGAACATGTGACAAATTCACATCAAGGTCACCTATTACTATAACAGAAGTTATTAACAAGAATTTCAGAACTATGAATGATTTGGAGGACATCTTTCCTCAACAGTGGAAATGTATTTTCCTTTACCCTATCTTTTTCAACTCATGCAAGTGAAGGAAAAGAAGGAAGGAAATGAAGATGAGGAGAATTACATGTGTTTTAAATTATTTTCATGCAGATCTTACACTATTGCTTTTGGATTTAAAATTCATGTGGTTCCATGCAAGTACAGTGGTTTTTTTCATACGTAATATAAATGAGATCATATTGGCCCAGTTATTATCTCACATGATAGGTGAGCTGGAAATAACTGTTTATTTCCAACTCCTTTTTTTGATCAGCAGATTGATAGCTTCCATTTCAGTCTTCATAGGAACTTTCAGCAGTTGGATCAGCTAACGATTGGAAAACCCCGTTATCCATAACTCCGTGTTGCTCAGCCCATGTAAACAAAGAAGGAAACCTCTTGATAATAGAAGGTACCTACTCTTTTGTCATCACAATGTACTAACAATGTCGTCTTTTGAAGGAAGACCTGAAATATTTCCAGACTAAACTCTACTCAGATTTTATCAGTCTCATAACATCATGGTCTTTAAAATTATATGCTGGTGCTTAAAATGTAACAAGTGATGCTATAACTGGCCTATGACTGTTTTATAGACTTCATGCTTGAGTGAAAGATGACTAAAAGTGTACGAATATTGACAAGAGAATCAATATTTTAATGAAAATAGTTTGGATTATATTTAAGATAAAATAACAAAAAGCAAAAAAATTACCTTTTAACCACTTTTGTATCATAGACAAAGGCAGACAAAAGTAAAAGGGGGGAAAAAAGAAATTTTTTAAATCCAAGTATTTAAAAATATTAAGCAGTAGGAAGGTTGTGAGCCAAATCTCAAACGCACAGATTTAACTGGAATCTGAAATCAAAGGGTAAACAATGAGTCTTCAGTCCTTAAATTTAAAGACCTTGGTAATATATACTAAATAAAATGTACTGCCACTCATGAATATTACATACAGAAACATGGGGCACCAGATTAGAGATGGTACAGCCATGCAGGAAAAAAAATATCTATTATTAAACTAATATTAAAAAGGTGATACATTAAAACATCTTTTTTTAAACTCACTCACTTGTGACCAATCTCATGTGCAATGGTAAAAGCTGAACCTAGGCCAATGTCTTCATTAATGCTGCAGCTCCTTTCAGGCTCACACATTCCAGCCACAGAGGCCAAGCCTGAATAAACAGAAGGAGACACAAAGGGTCATGCCAAGGTGTTTCAGTCTTAAAAGCCCTAGTTATAAATGCCTGGATTCTTTTTAATAACCTCTATGCACAGAAGGAGCAGTTGGCAAAAGGTTAACTTTCTAGTCATTTGCAAAATCACTAGGGGGAATTTCACTTTGCCGGCTAGACATTAATATTTTTTGAACTGCAGTCAGTGCTGGAAAATGTCTAGACTAGGGGTTAGATTTATAAATTTTACTTCTGGTAACTTGGGACCACCTAGTAACTTGAGCCAGGAGAGGGAATTCAAGAAAGCATTTCTATTTTAACATTCTTGAGCCTGAAGAAAGCAAAATGTATCCACATTATTTTTCTAAAGAAATCTGTTTAAGTTTAGTGGGTTCATAAAAACATACAAGCAACTTTTTTAGCTATGAAAAGCCCCACATGGTATGTTAAAAAAAAAATATAAAAACAAAACTGAATGCATCAATGAAGAGAGAGGAGACATGTTAATAACAAGCATTCATTTAACCATGCCAGTCTTTTCCATTTATCACCCATCATCTTCTGGAATTAAAACCTTACTATATTACAAGCTCTTTCATTAGAGAGAGAAAGCCACTAGCATTTACAGAATATGGCTCTTCCATAACTTACACATTCTTCAGCAATAGATTATCACACAACGTACTGTAGTCATAATTTAGTGCCAGTAGAGCAAGCTCTAAACATCAGATTCATTAAATGTATTCCTCCCTGGAGTTTCTTATCTGAAAGAAGCAGTAATCCTTTCTTTAAGGAAATTTCCTGCTCAGTTAACTACAATATACAAAAAAAATTAATGGAAAAAGTGTAACTTCGGTTGGGGGATAGGGGGAATGGGGCAGGGAGGATGGAAGAGAGAAATTATACTCTATATGAGCAGGCACTTCAAATTATTCTGTTTGGACTAACAGTAAGCATGTAGTCAGATGACAAGTGCTTCCTGGCTGTGTCCACATTAGCAAGTAATTTGGAGCTGTAGGAGTGGGTCAGCAGAGTGCAGCGCTGATATTGAGGCTACTCACACATCTTTGTATGTAGGTTGGATGCTCTACTTTGGACTAGCTTAATCCCACAGGCTGAACATACTCACTACACATGGTGAGTGAGTATCACGGGAATAATAAGAATACAGTTCATGTACTGATTTAGACCATAATGTCTTCTGTAGCCATATATGGAGCATTTGGGGAGTATGTGTTCTGACTTAGGTTTCTCCAAAACAAATCTAGTTTGCACACACCAAAACTATTCTGATAACCAAACTGACATGGGCAAAAGGTGACAACATGTGTCTGTAGAATTTGCACCAAAACAGTACTACTGCTATAAACGAGGACAGGATAAAATATCAGAAGGAAAAAGACTATCCATGGAGAAAAATGTGTATCTTTTTTGCAGTGGGTAACCTCTAGAAAACACAATAATTACAGTTCGCCTATGCTATTCTAATTGAGCAGGACATTCTGGCAGTATTGTCTGTCATCTTCCCCTGCAAAGTCCATCACACTTGAGCAATAAGGTCATCTCCAGTTCTTATAACTGAGCACTTGCTTCAGTGACTTACAGGACCAGACTAACGTCATTCCATACCACACTTGCAGAAGGTGAGAGATCAAGTCAAGAACTCAGTCTATGGTTCAGATTTTAAAAAGTTGTTGTCCTTCACTGGAGGCACGGACCTGCTGCAAAGACATCTGAGGCCTATCTTTCCTGAAAGACTCCATGAAAGATTCCCTGTTTTAGGAAACTGGAATAGGAGAGCGATGTCTATGTCACAGAAAAATCCTTTACTTTTGTTTCTTCCTAGAATAGCAATAATTCAGGTTTCTTTTGATCTTCTGAGGCCTTTCTGAGACTTTTGTTCACAGACCCCTTAAATGTCTGCTTAACTTTAGTTACTGGAGGTCAGTGGGACATAAGCATATTAAATGCCTTGCAAAAGAGGGCCATGGGGCCTTGTCTCTTCTCCAATTCAATGCCTATAATGCAAATAAACTGTCATAGTGTGTTGCCTAGGGTTGGAACTGATACCATTATGTGATTTTTATTTAAAAAAAAAAATCAAGCCTTTTGTTTAATAAAACATTTGCCAAAGTCTATCCTCTGTTGCGCTGGATTTGAGTGAAACAGAATTGGCCTTTATGCCAAAGTCTGATACAGTAAGAACTAGTACACTAATGATCTGTGTTAAAAATGTCATGTAAAAATATCAAATAGTTCATGCATGAATGCACGCTTTTTCAAGCTTCCTTTTTTTAACACTTGCAAAGACAATTCTATGACTTCAATATTGACAGTCTCTACAGTTTTGTCTTCTCCACACAGATATCAAAGAAAATCAGTTACATTGAGAAATTAATCAGCATCATCTGCCTTTTGCTAAAACATGCTGTAGATATTGTTTATATTTACAGCAAGCAAGATTCTGGTACATTTCCCCATGTAAACTACATTCCTATGCCAGAAGCATTGTGCTAACTTGAACAGGACTTTTAGAGAAATGAACGTGAATTAAGGCTATCAAAGCATATAGTAATACAGGGAAAGACAAAGGAAACACATTTATGAGCTCTGATTGAAAAAAGTATTAATAATCTGAACTAGCAGAATTAGAATTGTATCTTTAATTACTTCTGAGAAAGAGGCTTATAAAAGGATGAAAATTGAATGAGTAAATAAATAAACAAATGTATGTTACATTAGTGTCTTATGGTTTAATGCTGGGTCAGCATTGGTTCTATCCTGGCTCAAACCAGGACAATCTGAATAATGATTCTTCCATATATTAAAGCACCATTAAAGGTAATAATTATACTATAGTAAATAAATTTTGATGACAAATTTAGGTATGGATAGAACAATAGCTCTTCATCCTGCACCTAAGGTGGCTACATGTGCTTCTCCATTGTCAAAGCATTGTTTTAAGGAGTTTCAGTGCTACTGTAACATATCACTGTGGTATTTTTCTTTAAGTCTGTGAAAGAAACAATTCTTCTTGTTGATTAGTTTTTAACTTTTCTGAGGTCTTTTACTTGTATTTTTTTAACTAGATCATGGAGACAGGTTCATGTAAATAAACAGCAACTTCTCTTCTGTAAGAATTAAGTTTGAGTCATCTGTTACATTTTATCAGAACTATATCTGTCAGAGAAAAATACACAGCAGCAGGTCACTTAATTTAAACTTCCAGCATCTACGTTACCTTTTATTATTCAAGTTTATAAAACTTCAAAATTTTGAAAGCATAAACCAAAAACCATCTTATCCATCAATAAATCAATAGCTGAATATAAAGCAAGGAAACAGCAAATACAAGGTAAAATTTTTCTTTGTAATCTTACCCAGTGTTCCACATGGCTTGTTTTTATACGTGCAGATATCATATCTGTTAAGGAGAAAAAAAAAGTAGATAAAATATGTCAGGGGATCAAATTTGTAAGATATTTTGTATATTTATCACATATCTGTATCATAGTTCAAGTTGTCAGACTGCAATCAGCTTAATTATGTGCAGTCAGCTGGAGTCGGCATTTTCTACACTCTGGTGTAAACCGCAAGCTGCAGTACACTCACAGCTGCTGGCCTCAGGCCAGTGGGGCACCTGCCAGTAAAACAAAACAAAAAAAATGGTTAAAGTGGATCTTTGTAATCACCAGCTCCATAAAGCAGTCTACCGTGCTGTTACGAAGTCACAGCAGCATGACCATAGACTGCTACTGATTCAAAACACTTAACTTTTACTTTTAGAGCATAATTGGAATCCTCTTACAATCTCACATGTATCAACTAAACAATATTAATTGTAACTCCTACTAGTTAAACTTTGATTCAAATTAAAAACTACAAGTCTCCATTATAACACCAACAATTACATTTTAAAAAAATCTTATGGACTGCCATTATAGTTTCCTTCTCCCTATCTTTCAATGATTATGTGCCTTAAAAGCATACTATAACAAACTAAACTGAAAAACATTTTTGCAAAAAGCTAAATGTCTTTAAAGGAGAATTTTCATCACTTTAGATACAATCCATCAAATACCAAAGCTCAAAGAGTTTTTGTGTAGTTAACATTTAAATACATAGAGATGAAAATGGAATTAAACTGATTTCTGCAGCATAGATAATAATAACAGCAGTGGTCAGGCAGCAGTCAATTCATTAATTACACCTTCATATTTTGAATATGCAATTCTACGATAAGGCTAGTGATATGAGAAACCACTACAATGCTTTTGATTTTCAAGGATTTATACTGATTTCCTCACAGTATGCTTCAGAATAATTTCTATTCTTTTGAATGGTGAGTGAAAACAAAGGTGAAAAGATACCATCTTCATGCTTTAAATTTTAACACAAAGAGTTACTAATTTCAATCCACCAGATGTTTTTGTTAAAAATAACCTAAGGACTGTTATTCCTCAGGAGTCTGCTCACAAGATATATACCTTTCAGTGCTAAAAGAGTTAAGGTTTGTCTGTAAACCAAATCCATGGACAAAATAACAAAGCTTAAGATTTGGAACAAATCCAATAAACTCTCTACGCATGCAGACTGCTGTGACCACATGGAATTCCTGATTTTTAAAGGTACTGAGCTGTGGAGCAGTTTGTGGGATTAAGCTCTAGTTTTGAACTCAAATGTTCCTATGCACTGATCTCATCAAGGTGGTTCAAATTCCTCCGTCCTATATGCACATAAAACTCAATGATTTCCCATTTGATGTTTGGAGCGGGGGAGGCAATCAAATCAGCATTCTTATATAAAATACGTTGGAATATAATCAGGTTTTGTATGTCACAAAGTTTTAAAATTACACAGACAGAGAGAGAAAGACAGACTTTTAATGATATTTTTTACTTATTTAAGCAAGCAATCATCTTATTTCTGCATTTAGGACAGGGCTTGAACTTAATCCTATTGAAGTTCATGCAAAATTATTCCTCAAAGAAAGCAGACAGAGCTCAGGCTTATTTAGTGAGAAAACCCAAACTTGCTCAAATTCTTTAAAACATAGTTTAGAACTAAACAAAGGAAGTCTGTGCAATACACAGAAAGTATTGGTCTTCTAATCTTTTTTAATATCCCATGCTAACAGGAAAAAAAAATTAAAGGCAGACTTTCTTAGATAGAACTGATGCGTAAGAAGAAAGTCAGTTTCACTAAGCTCAAGTAAAATGTCACTGATTTCACCAAAGCTTAAAATTTGCCCTTATGGCCTGAATCTGCTTACCCTCATACAGGTATGAATCTGAAGTTACCCCTCAACTTCAGTTCAGTTTCACAAGGAACAGTGATAGGACAAAATTATATTAATTAAGTCCCTTGTTCCTGTTATATTTATGAATATATTTATGGAAAAAAAACCCATAGTATCCTTAGTTCATGCTGGGTAAGAAGTATTCTTCACTATGCACTAGCAGCAGGGAGCACCTGTGGGCACGGCTGTGTGCGGGGTGAGCAGGGAGAGGAGCTGCTTGGGCGAGCGGCACAGCTGCAAGATGAAGTGTACACGCTGCAGGGTGAACTGAAAAGGCTTAGAAGTATTAGGGAGGCTGAAATGGAGAGAGACTGGTGGGGTCAGGCTCTGCCTGCCCTGCAGCAGAAATGTGAGCAGATCCCAGGTAGTGCCCGGGATCAAAGGGCCCCTGTATCCTGCCCCCATTAGCTGGAAGACAGAAGATGGAAGCCTAAATGGAAGGGGGGAGTGGAGGCAGGTTCGTGGCTGTGGCTGAAGGCGAGTGTCCTCCTTGCCTGCCTC